>WEKX01002647.1:191126-354439 GCA_013390025.1 Pitta sordida | reverse complement strand
CTTCCCCCGCGGCTGCGCCTTCCTGTCGGGGCCGCTGGGTGCCGGAGCTTCCCGCCGCCTCCCGCCAGAAAGCGCCTCCTCCTCCTCCTCCTCCTCCTCCTGTTCCCCTTTTGTTCGTGTCCCTGCGCCTCGCAGCAGCCCGAGAGCTCCCGCTCTGCTGCAAGGACAGCGACTGGTTATTTCTCCCCCCTCCCCAGGGTGCGGAGGATTTCCCCGACTGCTGCATCCTGATCCTACAGGCTTCTGCCTGCAGCCTTCCACGCGTCCGGGAACGCCTCTAGTTTCTCTGGTTGTTGGAAGCACACACACAAAACCCTCCTTCTAACGAAAATTTGGTCACCACCGGCCTGACCAAACCGGCGTGTTTTTCCACTCGTAAAAATGAAAAAAAGGGGGCATCGATGTGCTGCTGGACTAAATTACTCTTGTCAGCCCCTGGCCGTGGGGCTTCTGCTCTGCGCTGTGGTGCTGCCATTCCAGGAAAGCAGATCGGCAGCCTCTCTTGAGCTCTGTTACTGTAGCATCCTTTCTCACAAAGGAGATACACACGAATATAATGCCTTGCTGTTCCGCAGTGTTAATCGGGCGTGAAATTCCTGTGCGGCTCTTTTATTTTCTGTTAAAAACAAACAAAAAAAAAAGGCAAAAACGGAACCTTCCAGAAGGTGCTGAAGTTGGAGGCACTGTTGGAAATTTTATAGTGTAGGTGTTTCTTTTTGTTTCAGGTTAGAGTTCAGAAAAGACAGTAAGTATATCATAATGCTAAGTTTGTTGTCGAAAACATAACGGAGAGTAAGCATGTTGTAATTTTACAGTGGAATGTCTTGCTAGAGATCAGATGTGCTTTAGTACTTTATTAATTCTCCCCTCCATGAGCTGATGATGTTGGTTACACGGGACTGGAGAGAATTGGTGTTAACTGCAGGAGTAATAACCTTTCTTCCAGGAGAATCCCAATCTTTCACTTACCCCGACATAGCCCGTAGTAGTTTTCTTGCCCTTCAGAATTTTGTATTTCCCTGTCAAGGTAATTAAACTCCTTGTGGTTTTCTTTCATCATTCCATGTGAGTTACACCTTTTTTTGTGAGAGTTTTACTGTCGTTTTTAGACCAGCATCGTTTTGAAGGTGGCATGAGATGGATCATTCAAGAAAAGCTTGTGTTTTTTTTTTTAAAAAAAAAGGCGGCTTACTCTTAAAATTGAAAGTATTAATTATTTTCATGAAAATGGCTTAATTAAATGAATTTCTTTTGTTTCTGTGTATTTCCTCTGTAACATGATTTTTCTCTTCCCTGAGTTATTTCCAATTACCCTTCAGATGTAACTTTAAACAGGTGGTTTATAAAACATGAGAGAGATGCAACAATGTCAGGTTCTATTGCTGCATGAACTCGGAGCAGAGCTCATGCAGGGGAAGTTCTCAGACCGTTTTTCGTGTTACTTCCCATCCCATCAGCCCCTGAAAGTGGTGCGAGGCCAAGAATGGAGAACTGGAAGGGTAAAACAGTCATCTCTGTGTGGTGGATTGTGAAACCAGTTAGATACTGGCTGTAAATCAGGGGGAGAAGGAATGACTGTTACCAGTGTCCTGTACAGTTGTGGTGTGGATTTTTTTTCTGTGTTACTTCACCACATCGAGATAAAGACATTTAGGGCATAGGCTTTTTTGCATATTAGTGTTTTCTAGTCCACTGTGTAACTACTTTATGTATTTTTTTCCCCTTGCAGAGTCAACTGTTCATTTTATTTCAAAATTGGAGCTTGTCGCCATGGAGACAGATGTTCTCGGTTGCACAACAAACCAACATTTAGCCAGGTTTGTTTCCCTTTTGTTTTCTCTTTCTTTCTGCCTTCATTAAAACGTAGATTCTTAGATATGAGCGAATAATTACGGAGCTCCAGATTAAATAGTTCACGTTTGGCCCCAGCTTATCTGGGTCTTTGCTTTTTTGGGGGTATTCCATTTGCTTCTCCCAGCATTTCTAATTATCTCCTGTCACCCTTAATGGCTGCAGGAAGCGATGCTGTTGTAAGCTTGCCTGTAGTAGAGACCAGCCAGTGCTAACTTCCAGGTGAGTGTGCCTTCTCAGTGGTGTTCAGGCACTTAAACCATCCCAGGTTCTTTTAAAGCACAGACAAGGGCAGCACCTTCCACCTGTCCCAGAGGTGGGAACTTAAATCTTTTATGCAGATAAATAAAAGAAGAGTAATTAGTGAATTAAAACGACTCATCTGTCATTACGTTTGCTCTCTGACCCAGGCTCTTAAGTTTCAAGGTAACTCGCATTCTTCCTTTGAGTGTGGAAATTATGGTTTATGGAAAACCACTCGCCTGGTTGCCGAGGGTGAATTGTCAGTTGACGTGACAGATTATTGAATCTTTGGCCGAGTGAATATTGTTGGAGACACGATGTGTGACTGTATCTCTGCCAGAAACAAAAATAAATTCAATAAGGTGCAGTGAGTGACAAGGGTTTTGTTATTGTGAGCTCTGTGGTTTTCACAAAGTATATTTTTGGAGAGCTCTGTTTTCCCTCTTTCTGTCGCTGCTGATTGTCAAGGTGCACAGATAAAGAGATTTCTTTGGGAATATTGTACATTAGAAGTAGAAAGTTGTTGCATTATCAGCAGTTTCAATTGCATGAAGTTTACATAAACAGCCGAGTGAACTGCAAGTTCATTTAGTCTGCCTTGAAGCAGAATTGGTGATGGTGGTGGGCTGATGTTGGTTTGGGGATAAATTAGGGAGGGAGGGACTATCCATGGACAAGTTGTGAGCTCCCCAAGTTAAACTGGGAGCGGAGAGGGGAATGCCAAGGTTACTGATCCATAGGGGCTGCTGCTTCCACTTCCACTGCCAAAACACTGCCCTGCTTTTGGGAATTTAATAATTTTTAAGGCAAGTATTTTTTTTCAGAAAGAACATTGTCAATTTCGAAAACTGTTCCATGTTTCTGATGTACGCGGAGCACGTGCTGAAATGTGATTTGCTATTTAGAGGCCTGAATTTAGATCCTTGGCTACTAGGAAATATTTCTAAATCAGACAAGTTCCACAGGAGTTGTCTTTTAAGTGAAAGAAAACAACCCCAAAACTCTGGCAGAATCCCCCCACCATCCCTACTTCCCTTTTTTTAACAATCAAACTGTGTATGCAGCTACAGCCTCCTCTGTCAGCGCAGCCTTGAGCTTGGCTTTGGGCTCTGGTTCCCAGTGCCAGCCCAGCGTGTCCCGTTCCTCCAGGGATGTGTGGGACACCCCCCCTGGCACCGTGCAGGGCTCACTACAGGAATCTCTATTTGTGTGCTGGTCGATAATCAGCTGCAACAGAACAAGGACAGAGATCTCACTGGTGGGAAGTTCTCAGCACGGTATTTTTACCTCCTGCAGGTCTGGCTGGTGCAGCTACTTTTCAGAAGAGCTGTGTTAGGAAAGGTCGTGCTGTCCAGGGCGATCAAATTACCGCCAATCAGCAGAAACACCCTAATGAGGTGCATGTTTCTGGCGCTCTCCAATTGTAGGCTAAAGCGTAGGTAGTTCAAACCTGGGCCATGGAAGCACAAGGCTTTGGTTGGTGTGACTGTACCCATTAGAAAATGTGTGTGATTTTAAATGCGATGTTGCAGATTTATTTCCTTTTTCACATGTTAAATGGGCAGCACATGTAGGTGTGACATTGCTGGTCCTGTGACTTCTTTAAGCTCTGAATTCTTACTGTGACTAATAATATTTTGTAAGCTAAAATTACTCGGGGATTGCAATTCGTACAGACTAACGTTGAGCTTGTATTTTAAGTAATCAAATTTCAATTTTTGAGCTGCTTACAGTGATATGGACGTTTGGAATTTTTTTGTAATATTAGTTTACTAACTTAAACATGGTTTGTTTTTTCAGACAACTTGATTTTAAGAAGAACGGTACAAATGTAAGGTTTCAAGTCTGCCTGGGCTAATTCTTCAAGTAAAAGCAGAAGGGCTAAAAGGATATTGTCCTTATTTGAAGGCTCGGAAACATGTGACCCTATGGTGCTATTATATTATTTAAACAGAAATTCCACCAAGAAATTCCTGATGCCCAAAAAGAGACGTAGCTGTTGGCTAAAGGCCTGCCTGGTGTAGCATTTTGGAGACTGCGGCATTATGTATCACATGCTGTGCACGTATAACATTATTTTTCCCCCCTTAGACTTGCAATAGTGAATCTGGTCTCGAAAGCTTAGGCCTCTCCACAACACCTCATGTGACATTCCAGGTGACTGTGCCTCACACCTCCCGTTTCGAGGACAGAGACAAATGCAGCTCTTTCTTGGTGGTTAATTAAAACTGTTTTCATAATATGATGGTCTGGATGCAATTTTGGAAGATACTCTGCAAAAAAACCAAAAGGAAGTCTAAGGATAGAATATGACTTTTAGCTGTTTGCAAACAAGTTGTCTCTTTGCAATTGTCTATTCTATGCACAGCAGCCAGTAGAATTCCCCTTTTTATTTTTTTTCCCCGCAGACCATCTTGATTCAAAACATCTATCGTAACCCCCAAAACAGTGCACAGACGGCTGACGGCTCACACTGTAAGTCCCGCAGTTGGAGAAATATTTTTAAAGAATGGTGTTAAAGAGCCCACTCCTAATTATGAGAAAATAATGTTGGCTTCTGAGCTGCTGACATAAAGCTGTTGCAAACAGGACAAGTGACGGAACTCTTCTTGCGCACAGGTCAAGAATTTGGGGAACGTGTGCGATTCCAAACGCGGGAGGCGCTGCATAAATTGGACTTGATGCAGATTCCCTTTGGTGTTGCAAAGTGAAACTTGATTGCTTAGTTACACTGTGTTCTTTTCCAAAAACTGCAGACATTTCTCAAATTCTTGATTTAACAACAACAAAAAACATCCCCCCAAAACAAAATAGGTATACATGTGATGTACGGTAAGTTTCCCAAAGTTGGGTTTTCTTCCATGTTAACTTTTTTAGGCAAATGGAGATTTCATGTTATTCTGTAATTATTGTATTGCTTCCTTTCCTGCTGAGAAACCATTCAGTAAAACCAAATTGAAGTTACTGTGCTTGCAGTAAATGCTGTGTGGATGCCACCTCTTACAGAGCTGTCTGAAATCATGCAAGACCCCTCTAAAGTGATACTGGTGAATGGAACAAGGTGAAAAATACAATAATCACGAGTATCATGAGATCTCTATGACTTTACAGTGTTAGGCTGATTTAGAAAGGTCACCAGCTAAGCGAAAGTTCTCCTCCTTGGGAGAGAATAACCACCTCTCTTTCAGCACAGGCTCGGCCAAAGCGACCCTAAAGGAAACCAGTTTCTTGTTAAAAAAATTATTTTCCATAATATAAAGTTGTTGCGTTTTGTATTTCAGACCATTGCCCTCTTGAACATTTACCGTAACCCTCAAAACTCTTCCCAGTCTGCTGACGGTTTGCGCTGTAAGTTCATACAAGTTCCTTCACTGGTTCCCTGGGCTTGATTGTCAGAGCTCAGTGTCGACTTAAGCTGGTCTGCCATTTTAGTTTAACAGATCGAACTGACCACGTTTCGTTTAATGTGTTTGAAGCAAACACGAAAAAATAAAAACCAACCAGACTTTTTGTCCCGCTCACCTTCCTCCCTACTCCCAAAACCATGAGGGGAATCTGGATACCAACTCTTAAATCAAAAAGGGATGAAGTTGTCCTTCCCCAGTGAAGCAGTCTTGGTTGCACTGCTTTCTTGCCATCACTTTTCTCACTGCCAGTTTGCCTGCATCCTAGGAATGGTTTTCTGTGTGGGTTGTGCTATCCATCAGTCTCCACTGTCTAAAAGAGCAGGACAGTGACACTTTGACTTCATCCAGAGTAAAGAGAACTCTCCAGACTGCATGCTGAAATTTGTCCCGGGTTAATGCAGCTTCCATTCAGGGAGCGCACTTGGGAAGAATCCATCATGACTGACAAACGCTTCCCTTCTGGCAGCTGTCCTTTTTTGGATGGGTGCGTGCTTAACATTCCTTCCATGCTTTGAAAATCCAAAGCCAAATTCCAAAGCCAAGTGGCGTTTTTACCTAAGAAATTATATTTTTAGAAGTACCTTTGAGGAGGGGAAGGCATTTGGGTATGGTCATGAACTAATTTAATGACTCCTCCTGAGATACAAATGGGCATAAGCAAAGACATGAGACTCCTGTGAGACTGGCAGCAGTTGATGACCAGGACTGATCAACGATTTCTGATCTGTAATTGTAATTAAACCATCAATATTTTAAAAAAATATTTGAAAAACCAAAAGTTTTAGGACCAAAAAAAGGATTGGTGTTCTTTTCTAACTAATATTTCTTGTTGAAGTGATTATTGACTGTGTGGTAATAAAGCTTTGTTTGGCTATTCTTTAAGTTTTTTTGACTGTTGGATTATAGACTAGTTCAGATTAGTTACCAGCATTTGATTAGAAGTGCTTTTGAGAAATCAGCCACTAATTTAAAAGTCAACACTCTCTCCGGCTTCTAAAAGTAACAACGTCTCAATTAAGTAATTTGAGCTTTTGTTACACAACAAAGCTGGACGTGCAATGAGCTGTGTGATTTTTTTTCTAGATGCTTAACCAGTCCCATTGGTTCGTAGGGTCTCTTGGTGCAGATGCTCAGTAGTTAACACTGTTTCAATAGACCAAAATGTTTCCACTTGGGTATTTCCCCCTCCCTAAACTCTCAATGCGCTGGTAACTAATTTGCACCGAGTTGCAGCGGTTTGGTCTGTGGAGCTGTTTAGATTTACAGCTGCAGGGGACCCCAGCAGGTTCTCCAGTGTTTATAAATGCTGGGATCCAGCTCTAGTTTGTGGTGACAAGTGAGTAGCTGCGTTCCAGAACCTGACTGTACCTCCTGGGGTGGAGCTGGAGCTCTGCAAGCAGTAGGTTTGCTGGAACTCCTTGTTACCTTGGTATTTGTCCCTACTTGAGTACTGCATGTATTTGAAATGGATAACTTGGGTAGCTGTTTAATGCTTTGTCCTTGTTGCTTAACTGTCTTCCTTTCTATTGCCGTCGTAGAGGATTAACCTTAGTTTGGAACAGCAGTAGTTCTCCTGAGTTTTAATTAGTAATTGGGGCTTCTCAAGGTTCAGATACCAGTAGCCCTGGAATATGGATGTCTGTAAAGCCTGTGCATACGTATGCTTCCCACTTCAGAAGGATATTTCAGTAGTCATTAACTAAGTGTTGCTTATGAACTGCTAATTTGACAGTGGAATCTCCTTAGAAGTTTTTAGCACTTGTCCAGCTGGTAAAAAGTCGTTAATCCCAGTGTGGCTCACAGAGCCCCTTTAAAAAAACAATAAAAAAATCCTTAGGCATTAGTAAACTGTTATCAGTGATGTTGGCAGAACCTTGAGACTATAGTTAAGTATTAACTGCCTAGAAATACTGGTTTAATGTTTGATATTCCTTAATTTGGTATATAACCATGGGGAAGAAGAAATTTCTTAAAAAGCAAACATGTTTCAAATACAGAGACACTGGTAGCCTAAATCATAAACCAAATGCCCCTGAGCCTCTTGTGGAGCTGAGCTGGGTGGAAGAGCAGGGTCTGCAGTTCCAGAGGATGTGGTTGCTTTAATATTAGAGCTTTTGAAGAAAAATGTAAACTTTTCCCAACTAGTCATAATAGCCAAAACTGACTGAGCCCGAGGAGTCTGTTTTTTCATAACAGTCTGAAAGTGAATAAACTCAGCTTTATTGGCTCAGTTTCCTGTCTTTCACATTCTGTGAACTAAACCAGTATGGTTTGTAATTTAAACACTGGAATATTGCTCCATAAAATGCAGCATTTGTTTTAAAACTGCTCTGCTTGATCTTAATAAGCCACTTAACTTCTGAAGAGCTGACACGTTAGGCTTTAATGTATCCAGCTTCTTTAAAGTGCTGTAGACTGGAAGAAATAAGTGAAATATATTTTTATACTTTTAGTGCTTTGAAAAATAAGCCAAACTTATGTTGCTTTTTGTAGCAGCAGGCAAGCAGCACTCATTCTTTAAAGTCCAGCTTGGAGCATGTAAATAATCTTATCTTGGGTATGTGGCTGGCTTCTCTTGTGCTAAAAGGTGTTCTGCAGGACAGCAGAAGAACTTACATGATACTCAGAATTCAGCTAGAAAATTGCTCTCTGTTGCCAAGCACCATGGTGCTCTTCTTTGAGGGCACAGAGAGATGTCATTTCAATAACTGTTTTGAGCAAATTTAAAAAAAAATTGTAGGCTGTGTTGCGTTGTGAACTCAAATTTTAGTGGATGTGCTGGAGAGGTGGGCATAAAATTCTGCCTTTAGGAAGAGGAATACTAAATTGTCATAATACTTAAAGACATGGAAATGTAACAAAACACTTGCCTTCTGTTTAGGTAAAATTGTTAGTAGATAGAGAGTGGGACTGTACATTAAATTTAAAGCGATATATTGAAGGCATTCCTTTCCCCTTCCTTCAAATTAAATTCGTGGCATCCAAGCTTGGCTCTGATTAAAACTCACTTTGATTTGATCCTATCAGTGTAATGTTTTGACAGATACTTTGGGGACTCAAAGCTCTTCGCACATCCTTATTTTTTAATATTCCTGTTAGTTAGCTCCATGCTGTATGGTGTCTCTTATGCTCCAGACGGCCTCTCTAGATTTTGTAGTATGATCAAAATCTCTTTCTTTCTTATTGACAGCCTCTAATCAATGTGACTTTTTGATTTTTGCAGGTGCTGTGAGCGATGTTGAGATGCAGGAACATTATGATGAGTTCTTTGAGGTATGTAGAAGCACATTAAAGTGTCTGTGGCTCTGTCACCAAAGATAAGTGAAATGGATGCTGTGGGTAGTACAGTTAGATGCAATCAGACAAAAGCACTTACTTTCTTGCGTATTCATGTAAAACTGACACCTTGCAGTGGTAAATATTTTCTGGTATGACCTTTGGTGAGTTTGGCTTTGGCTTTACTGTCTGAAATAGCCTTTGTTGAAAAGACATCATGTTTCAATTCTATAATCCTCCTTTTTATGAATTCAAAATATACTTAATTCTTTGTACAGAAATAGACTAAGTGCAGCTTTAACATCAAGGTTTATATGTTGTGTTCTCAGTGTGTGTTCTGTAAATACTATTTGCATAATGTTTTCTGTGGGTTTTTAATGTGTCTTGTTAGTGCTGTTCTTAGAGATGGACGCAGTACAGACCAAGCAAGTACTGACTTCAAAATAAGAAATTGTGTTGATTTTGCCTTTTCCTTTTATGCCTTTTCCTTACTTGGAGCTAAATGCAACATTTCTGTGCTAATGTGCTGCCAACTTGTGACGGGTTGCTTTGTGCTTAGGAGGTCTTCACAGAAATGGAGGAGAAATACGGTGAAGTTGAGGAGATGAACGTCTGTGATAACCTTGGAGATCATCTAGTTGGGAATGTATACGTAAAGGTAGGATAATCACTGAGGCTGGGATTTGTTGATCCAGAATTTTAAAAACTGCTGGATTATGGATTTTGGAATATAAGCTTTTCAGTGCATAAGCACCTCTCCAACTTTGTGATTTAAAGCAGAAGGAGTGAAAATTTGAAAGGGATCTGAAGGAAATTGAGAAACTTCCTTGATAGTCAAAATCTGTGTAATTTTCAGAAATATGAACTCTTCTTTTTTGCATAGTTATGAACACAGCCAGCAATGCTGGGCTGTTCAGTTTGACCGGATCAATTTGGGTTCTGTCTTGCCAACAATGCTGCCCTTTAAGCACTTCATTATGAGAGGTTTCCTTTCAACAGGTGCCTTTGTTTTATATCTTCCTGGTTAAACAGAGTGTCTCATGACCAAGTTATATTTGGCACTAACTGGGTGGTTTAAGGTACAAAGTGGAGCACTTGGGTTTAGCTTTTCAAAAGTCATTGGTGTCCCTTGAATAACCAGTACAAAGTTGTTACCTGCAGTTTTATTTTGTGTGCACAGCACTGGGGGGTTGTGAGACGGTTGGTTGGGTATTTTGACTGAACATTCCCTTAAGTGAAAAGTATTTTCACACCTGAAGTTCTTGGCTGCATAGTCATAAATCAGAAATACGTACAAGTTGTTCTTAAAAATTTGCAAGTGGTCAGCTGTGAAAAGCTATTTCAAATCTAAGTTTTCATCATAAAATAGGATCAGATTTTTGTGAATTCTAATTTAAATGAACAACAGCTCCAGTCCTCATGCAGGTTTCTCTTAAGTGTTTGAAAAAAATCCATTCCATTGCGACTGTTGGTGTTCCAGAACATACGTGTAAGCGCTCCCTGGGTTTAAAGCTATATTCATTGGTTAACTTTTTCACTTGAAAGACCAAATGGAATATAATGAAGATGAAATCCATGATCTGATTAGCTCTGAGTCCCAGTTAATGAAAAGCTGACTTGATGGGCTGTCCCAGGTTCTGGAGAAACTCTAGAAGTAGCTTCTAATTTCATTGGTGGTCCTGACCGTCAGATACCACTGATGATTCGATAGGGATCTTCACTCTACTTCTGTTGCTTCTCTATAACATGAGGAAACGTTACTTTTGCTTTTAGTTTCGCCGTGAGGAAGATGCAGAAAAGGCTGTGATTGACCTGAACAATCGCTGGTTCAATGGGCAGCCCATCCATGCCGAGCTCTCGCCTGTGACTGACTTCAGAGAGGCCTGTTGCCGTCAATACGAAATGGGGTAAAGCAGTAACTTCCTCTCGCCTTCACAGTGGCTGTGAGGGGGAGGTTGCTTGGCTGGGGCCTTTATGTGCAGCTGGGTGTAGGAAGAAAACCACCTCAGGTGCGTGTAATGTGGAGTGAACCTCTTTGTCCATAATCCTGGGGGATTTGGGGTGAGCAGTGAGTCACTGTCACTAAACGGTGCTTGTAATTTCCTGGTTTTAATGTGAGAGGGGATTAACTTTCAGATGGCTACAGGTCTGAACAGGGAGTGTAAAGCTGGGAATTCGAACTGTGCTTCTGGAATTCTGTTTCAGAGAGTGTACACGAGGAGGTTTCTGCAACTTTATGCATTTGAAGCCCATCTCTCGAGAGTTGAGGCGTGAGTTGTATGGGCGTCGTCGTAAAAAGTAAGTTTGTTTTTGAACACTATTGAAATGGGTAAATTTAACAGTCAGTTGCTGAAAAATCCAAGGGCAGCTCTGAACCTATTCTCCTTGGTTTTCTCTAATGCACTTCTGGCACATGCCAGTGGAAGGGCAGCAAGGGAAGCTGGCAAGTGGCCAGTTTAGAACAAAGGATTAGGGCTCTAAATAAAAGTTCCTGCCTCTGCAGCTCTGTGGGCGCTGAGGGATGGTGTGGCTTTAGAAGAAGACAGGGTACAGGAAGAAGAAAATTCACTGAGTTACTAAATACATAGGCCCTGTCTGTGGCTCAGATCTCAAAACTGTCCACTGCACAGATGGACACTCTTTGGGAGAAGTTGCTTAATTTATTTTTCTGTTTTATTCTCTTCTCAACCTGCTTGCTCATGGCCCCTGTTAGACACAGGGTGCTTGGCTAATGGGCATTTTGGCAGCTTCAGAGGAGTCACTTCCAGCATAATGTGCAGTCAAGCATATCTGTAGATGATAGCCAGGACCCAACCTTACTTGTTTTTAACTGTTAATGGCTAGTTTTTCTAGCCTGTATTTTTTTCTTACTGTTAGTGATAGGCAGTCACTGTATTGAGCTCACTTTTTTTAAAGCCTAGGATTGCAAAAATGTTTTTCCTGTGTCTAGTTGTCAGTGTTTTAGAATTTAGGAGGATGAATTGAACTTTTAAAGGGGATTGCGTTGCTTAGCCACATCTATTTATGCCTGAATACTGTTCCTGAAACACCTCAATTAAGACAAACTTCCATTTAAGCTTTTAGGCTGTTTCTGTGATTTATGGAAAAGATTAAGTAGCTTTTTACATGAGCCTTTTGGTCTTTGTTACAAATCTGGATCTCTCAGACTTAGTAATGCTGATCTTATTGCAAGACAGGTCAGGTTTGTCTGTTTGCCTTTGGAATATGATTGTTTTTCCCACAGCCCAATTTCAGCATGTGGTAAAACAAATTAAATAGCTGAATATTCCATCCAGTTTTTTGTTTACTTGCCCTATTTAAAATCTTTGTGCATCTAAAACTGTATAAACCCCCCCTCCCCCCAGTTCTCATGTCAATAGGGGAGTAAGTTGTATAAAGTAATGTCCTGAAAGTAGTTGTCAAGAGTTTTTTGTGGAGAAA
The DNA here is from genome assembly GCA_013390025.1 of Pitta sordida. Classification (NCBI taxonomy): domain Eukaryota; kingdom Metazoa; phylum Chordata; class Aves; order Passeriformes; family Pittidae; genus Pitta; species Pitta sordida. Next base: position 342,221 of record WEKX01002647.1, on the reverse strand, counting down.
AAGTTAAACCAGAACTTTTGAATGAAAGGCTGATGTAGTAATTTTAGCCAGATGAGTGATATGCAAGAGTTGTGTGTGTCTCATAGTGAAATTTGTCATCACACATCCTCCCACCCCAAAATATCCCACCGTGAAGCTATTCTGCAAACTGAAGACTTTGAGCATTTCCGTGCATTTTTTTAGTTCTGCTGTAACTTCTGCATGTATTTAGAACTACTGTTTATCTGTTCTATAAAGTTAACTTCTGAAATGCTTAAAACCATTCAAACCCGTTTTCTCCTTGGCAAGTGCCACATAATCTGTAAATTCATAGTAGCTGTGGTAAAAGTTTGTTCCTTCCTGGTTTTGTTACTAACCTCAGAGGCAGGAAAGGTGATTTTTCTCGTGCCCATGGCCTGGTGGTGGGAGATGTTGATGAGGGCGAACAACCACCACAGAGAACTGAGTTGGAATTGCTAATTAATGCAGTTGATTTAATATGATGGACTTGGAAGCCTGTTGGCAGGTGTCCCATTCCGCTTTAATTAACTGTGTAACGGTGCCTTTGGTTCCTCTCCCTGCCTTTCCCCAAGGTTTGCAGATCCCTTGGAAGGGTGACTGCAGGGAACAGTCAATTCTTGTCCCAGTTGTGTGTTGACTCCCTGCTATGAGGCTGGTGCAGTTTGTAAATACCCGGCCAATTAACCGATCCTTCTAATGACCCACTGCCTTTCTTCTCCCTCATTGCTCATGTGCTTAATTAATCGTTCCTCTGTGCTGTACTGCGAGTAAACTGCTGACTGGGGTAGACAATAAAGTGTCCAAACTTTTCTCTGAAGGCATAGATCCCGGTCGAGGTCCCGCGAGCGCCGGTCTAGATCCAGAGATCGCGGCCGTGGCGGCGGCGGCGGCGGAGGAGGAGGACGGGAGCGCGACAGGAGGCGGTCAAGGGATCGCGAGAGATCCGGTCGATTCTGAGCCATGCCATTTTTACTGTATGTCTGCTAGAAAGTGTTGTAGTTTGACCAAACAAGTTCATAATGACATTTTTTTTAAAGATGGGCTTCTGAATAAAAACTTTGTAGTGATACAGTATTCTTTGTGTAACTTGTTTCTTGTGGGGGGAGTCTTTTTAACTGTCATTCCTCTTTATCTTGACAAATACCTGAATTAAACTCTGCCTGAGGGAAAGGTGGAAAATGTGTTGGAGGAGCACCAGTTTTTGTTTTGGATTTTTTTTTTTTTTTTTTTTTTAATTCGGGTATAATTTGAACTGTTGATGAAATTGTATGTGTATATAATATAAAATATTATATACATAGTAAAAATAATATACTGCTTAAGAAACAGTAACTCACATAAGTTTCCCTTTTCTGCTATGCTGTCTGCTTATTTAGGTTAGTTTAGGCACATTTAAGAGGAAGGCTGTGCGAAATGCATTTATTTACCGAGTAGAAACGCTTAGTTACAAAAATGTATGTTTGTTTGTTACCAGAAGTCTGTGCTCTGTCTATCGATGTGACTGTGGCATTTACAATAAATCCAATTTCTTGGTGTAAAATCTAAAGCCTATTTTCTAAGCACTCCGGGGTGGCCGAGTGGCTGCCCCTGACTGTGCCAGAGCTCGTAGTTCAGGTTTTTATAATTCTTGACTAAATTCCTTGTCTTCGGCTGAAAAGCAAGTTGCCTAATGTAGTGTGGGGAAAGAAAAGTAATATTTTTATTGCAAGAATTCATAATAGGTGAGGCTTTTGTGGAAAAAAAACCACCAAAATTCTGCCCTGTGCAACAAGGTGTAGAAGTACTATTGAAGGAAATGCAAGATCCTAAATACAAGGATCTAATTTCTTAGCAGATTGATTTTTATTTTTTTTTCAATCTGCTCTCTTAACCTGTCATTTAATGAAAAGCATTTTGTTAATGTTGGAGGTCATAGGAAACTAATTGGATGCTAGTGGAAAATAAATCTCTTTTTCCACCTTTACTTGCTCTCTGATAGTCTGAGGTGTGGTAAAAGCTAATGAATAGATGGCAGTTTCTTCACAAATTCACATTTAATTTTCTGAGCTTGACTCACCCAATGGCTGAACATCGTAGGTTGTGTCTCAAAAACATTAAAGCTCCAGTGGAAATGTTGGAACATCTTGAGAGACAGTTGTACAGTTGCAGTTTCACCTGCTTTTATTCCAAGTGTAGCGTAGCAAGAAGTTTTGGTCAGGGATCGTATTTTTGCAAGATACTACTTTGTGTACACAGAGCTACATGATACAGTGTAACTTTCCAGGGGGAGAGAATTGACTAGAGCTTTCTTAGTTCTGAGCCAGGTAACTTGCTGAATGATAAATCTCCTTTATGATTTTTGTTTTTTTTTTAAAGGAAATAGAATATGGATTCATCACGTAGATTAACAAACCAGCTTCTTTCTGCCTCTAAATATAAAACCATTTTGCTCACTGGAACTTGGAGCTGAAAAACAATGACATTGGAAAAGGACTTTTTCTAAATGAATCTGCTTTGCTTCTTATAACTAAATTCTTGCATCAGTTCAGTTTGAATTTATTTTGTTCCCACTGGGTTGTTTGGCCAGCCAGACTGTGGAATTGAGTTTGCCAGGACCTTTTTTTGAAGAAATGCCACTCAAGCAGTGAAACCTGACATTTCCAAGTGATGTTTTGTTGGATGTAAATCAAACGATGCTTTTTTTATTTACTGGAAGAGACTGAGCAGTGCCTGGCATTAAATGGCTGAACTGAAATTTATTTCTACTACGCATTAGGAATTTCACTTTGATAATTTAGTTCTTGGCAGTTTACAGGATAATTAAATGCAGTTCAATTTTTTTTCTTCAGCGAGATTCAGGATTATTAGTGAGCTAATTTAAATCTCAAGGTCCAAAACGTGAGGATAGTCTTTCTGGTTTCTTTTTTAAGCAGTAATACAATGTGGATACTCTTTAAAAAAGGCTGAAGATCACTTTTACACAGGTTAATGACACAAACTGATGTGCTGTATAAAGAAGTTACTTTAAAACAAGTAGAAATGTGTCCCTGCAATGGCTTTAATCTGTTTATCTAAACCCTGTTAGTCTGTGAATACATTTGGCATGAACTGGAAGGTTGATTTCTCTCACTTCCCCAGTACAATTTCACTTAAGCACTCTTGAATTCCACCAAACTTACAATTTTATGATCTAATTGCACAGCTGCCCCAAAATTAGAGATGTAAGTAGAAGACATCAGAATGGGCACTGAAAGCAATGGATTTTAGTGGATACTTTAATGGGTGCCTAGTGACAGCATTCAGCATATAAACTAAGTTCATGACATATCTTATTAGGCTCACCTTTCAAAACTGTCCTACCAGCAAAATTCTTCAAATTTGAAATTGAAACTGTGCCAATCTGGTTAAACATTGACATGTGATAGTCCCAACTATTGGTTAACAATACAAACCAAGTGGAAATTCTACCTCCCCCTTCTCTTGTTGCTCACCATGTCCTTAAGATTTACTTTTCCCCCCTCCTCCCCGAGGTACCTACTTCTCAAATATTTTGTTGTTGACTCTTCTGTTGAACAGTGGATCTTAATTTATGGAATTCCAATACCTCAAATAAGTGACAGCATACAGGATTTTCTGAAGTCTTGAGTCAATTAGGTTGAAACTGTTAATCCCAAGTGGCTTCCTCTTCTTTGTATTTGGCTCTTATTCTGTGAAAATGCTGCTTGTCCATGAATATGATGTATGTTGAGACTGTAAAACCAAATGGAGAAAACTTGTTCAAAATAAAGCCTTTTTTTTATAAGAATCTGACAAAAATTATCCCTTTCCTTCAGATGGGATGCTGCTCTCTAAATGACTAATGAGGACAGAGACTAAGTTTAAATTCTAAGCTCTGGAGCTAAACTTGAATTTCAAAAGAGTGCGACTTGGGGTTAGGAGTTGGGGTATTGAGGTTTGGGTTCTTTTGATTGATCCGGGGTTTGGCTGGGAGATCCTGCAAGTCTGTTGTGGTCCATAGAGGACCAGAAGGCTCATTTTTAACAGAAGGTGACAGGGACACCTTCCACTAGACCAGGTTGCTCGTGAGTCCCTTCCAGCCTGGCCTGGAACAGCTCCAGTGATGAGGAGCCCACAACCTGTGTTGCACTGTCACAGTGATGAGGTGTGTCCAAATCATTTTCCTTTATTTGGGATTTTCGTTTTGTTAAATTCCAGATGTCTGTAGCGTGGAGTGCTGCACAGACAGTCCTTCCTTGGCAGCAATGTGCTCATCAGTCATAGCCCTGATCCCCTGTTAACCCGTGTCATTTTTATTTCTTACAAAATTACAACCTTCAGCAAAGAAGAGCCAAGAGTGAGAGGACAGCGCTGTCCCTCTCTACTTCAGCAGCCTTTAGAAGGTCCCTGCTTTCCGACTGGTGGTTCCTGCCAGAAACGGTGTTAATTCAGTTGATCTCCGGTTTCAGCCGTGAGCTGGATGCGTGGAATGGTGGAAGCCAACGAACCAGGTCTCCTGCCAGCGGCTTCCTGTCAGCACATGGAAAAGCAGGAGGGGGAAGAGTGTGCTTATCTCATGGCTCAGATGCAAGTGCCAACGTCTTGGTGCTCTGATAAAAGCATCGGGGTTGGTGCTTTTGCATAATTTCAGTTCTGGTGTTCTTTCTTTCTGTCGTTTTGGCAGGACGACTGACAAAGTGGTATGTGAGGGGGGAAGGGGAGCAGCAGCTTGTGTTATCTGGGGCTGCCCCTTTGATCCAAGTGCTTTCACAGCATTCAGGGCTGTTCCCACTAGGAAAATTACTCTGAACCGGGTACTCGTTTGGGACAAACCCGTGTGTTTGTACAAAGGTCTGCAGAGCACTGTTTTCCTGGGCACTGTGAGTTCAAGGCACTCCAGGCCACTTCCAGTTCTCCAAGACTGCACGTGGACGTGGGTCTGGAGGGAAAACAGTTTCTGCTCTGGTTTCTGTGAGCCATGAGACAAAGTGGGGGAGGAAAGCATCAGGGAGCGATGGAGTTGGTCTCGTTGCCTCCTCATTTTTCATGGAAAAGCCTTTAGTGTCTGCCAGGCTTAGGCCTGCTGTGCTTCTGCCAGCACCTGGCTTGATTTCAAGTCTTGCTACCTATGCAGCTGAATATTGGATGTGTTTCAGATCCTTCTCACTTTCTTCCTGGAGCCACCTGGATTCTGGCCAGGCAGAGGGAGGGAGGGAGCGGCTCCCACTGCAGCCTGTGCACCAGCCTTCCTCCTGGGCTTGGGGGCTGTGGGAAGAGCCAAGGGGAGCAACCACTCCTCCCTTCTCTACCCACCCACTTTCCTTGAGAGCTAATACCGCTCATGTCTGAGAGAGAACTTCACGGAACAAAGCGGTCCCGTGACTTCCATCATTCCTTCTTCCTTCCTCTCTAGTGAACAGGAAGGATGATGCCTCTTGTGTTGGAGAAAAAGAAGTCCTGGAGCTGAGGAAGAGGTTTGATAAAGGGACTCAAGAGGCAGGACATGAAGAACTGGTTTCTGGACAAAGCACATTGCAGAGTAAGCAGCCGGCCTTATGGCCTCAGGCACTGCGTGAAACGTTAATTGTTGAGCCCCTGGACTGTAGATGGGCAAGGGAAATCACAAAGTCTAAGCCCTGAGTAACAGTCCTGTGAGTGTCTGGGCCATTCTTTTCATGCTGCAAGGGTTTGACTCGTTATTTTTTACCCTTTCTTTTGACCATGTTGATGACAACAACGAGACATTTAATTACCCTCTTTGCTCAGCCTCCAGGGAGGCAAGTCTTCGGTCTTTTGAACAGCCCCGGAGTTATCAAGCAAACATCTGGTGGCAGCTGTAACACCTTCCAGGAGAAAACATCTCCAGCAATGGAAATAGTGCAGACTGAGCAGATGATGTCATGCTTGTACGGTGGGTGATTTGAGCAAGGTTTCTTACAGTCCTTGTTTCCTCTGAACAACTTCATTTCTTTCAGTCTTTACCCCTGGGCCATGTTTCACTTCGTGCGTCTCAGGCCACATCCCACGTGGGACACACCTTTTTTGAAATCCAGCATTCCACACCTCATGGAAGCACACCAGTGCTGCGGCTGCCACGTGTCCTGCAGGCTCTACTCCTGTTTGCATAACCCTGTACGGAGTTTGCTTTTTGCACAACAGCTGGGCCTTGTTGACTGACATGGAGCTTGTCTGACACTACATTCGTACCTTCCACTCCACACAGTTCCTGGCCAGAGAGTGGCTACTCAAGCAGTTTATTCCTCCTGTTTGGTTACAAAATTTTACATTTGTCCTGGTCAGCCAACTTCCTGTTTGACTTTCTCTCCTCATTTCCAGTCTGTCAAAGATTATTTTGAAGTCTGTCTTCCAAATCTGTGGCCTCTCCCATGCAGTTAAAATATGGAATTACTCTGTTGTTTGTGTTCTCCTCCCTTTGTATAAAAAGATTTCCAGTAGCCTGTGTGATAGCCTTGTGCTCTCCCTTCCCAAAAGGGCTCTGGGTACCACCAAAGCTCCAATGGTTCTTTGGGTGCTCACAAAACAACTCCTCCACTTGATCTTCCTCCAGTGATCCCGCTATAACAGCATTTATTGTTTTTTCCCCCTGCTTTGATTGCTCACTGCACTGGCCCAAGGGATCCCTCTGCTCACCCTTTGAGTGTTCAGTGTGTCTACTCATCACTGATACAAGAAATGTCTTCCTCTGCCCACCATTCCTAAACAAGCTGTGTATTCCCACTGTAGTATTCCAGCTGGTGTCACATCACCACTGCACTTACGGGGTCATAATTGTGATTATATACCAACCCTCACTGCAGCTCCTCTTGTTGCTTGTGAGAGGAATAAACCCAAGCATTGTCAGATCTCAGGAAATGGATTAAGTGGTAATGAACTGATGATTTATGGCAGTTATTCACAACACTGGGTCGGAGTGTAATCTATGTGTCCCACTGATTGGGCTCTCACTAATGGATCTCATTAGTGGGCAGTGGGGTGGAGAAAAGCTCTGTGTATTCATTCCCAGCCACCTGATTTTAAGGGCCCTAATGCTGATGGCACAGTGTGGGTTTGGTGTTGTTGTGGAGATCTTTGAAGTTTATTCTCAAAGTCAAAAATCTCATGTAGTGGAGAGGGACTTTTCACAAGGGCATGTAATGATAGAATGAGGGGAAAAGGCTTTAAACTGAAGGGGAATGGGGTTAGAATAAATACTAAGAACAAATTCTTTACTGTGAGGGTGTTGATGCCCTGGCACAGGTTGCCCAGAGAAGTTGTGGACTCCCCATCCGTGGAAGTGTCCAAGGCCAGGTTGGATGAGGCTCTGAGCAGCCTGATCTAGAGGAAAGTGTCCCTGCCCATGGCAGGGGGGTTGGACCAAGATAATCTTTATCCCTTCCAACCCAAACCGTTGTATGATTTTCTTGTAAGTGTTGCCACTTTACCTTCACTTGGCTCCTGCCACAGTGAAGGAAATCAGACCTCGAGTGCAGAGCTGTGGTGCAGTTACAAATCCCTCTCAGTCTCACACATTATGTTCAGATAGTTTCCAACCTGCCTGGCACTGTCACTTTGTCTTGCAGGTCTCCTCTGAGGTGTCCCTTTTACGTTTATCAGGATCTGGCACATCCATCTGTGCTGATGATTTCATTCCTTGACACTCATCTGCCTGACGTTGCAGTGGTTGCTGCAAGGCTGGCACTTCTTCAGACAGAACAGGTGACTCAGTGCCTCTTATCCCATCCCTCCTGCAAGACACAAAAGGATGGTTATCCCTCCTTGGCCACCCTCTGTGGGCACGACTGCAGTTTGCAAACACTGTTCCAAATCTTCATGGATTTTTGCTTGGCTGTGCTTGCAGCTGGGCCTCACGTGTGCCCTGCTGTCTCATGGCTTTTCTGATACCCGGATCAAAGGCCAGGCCTTCTCAACATCACTATTTCCACACTCTTCATTCCTCTTGTGCCATTCCATAATTTAGCTGCCTCAAACACCAACTACAACGTGTTTCCATATTTTTTCCAGATGATCTTTTTCCTGTGGGGCTAATGTCTACTTGTGCAAACCTCACTTTAGAGGCATATTTCAGATGTAATTAACTAAGAAAACTGTGATTTAAAGTAAATAATTGTCCTGTTTAAGAACAATATTTACTAGCAACTCTAGGAAAATGAGAATAAGAACATAGAACTCAAAATAGGTTTACATCTATTTTGACCCAGAAAGGGGAAGGGGAGAAACAGTGTAATTTATCATCAACATGGATTTTCTCCTGCTATTTGTGTGGATTTTTAACATGTAAAGAAACAGCTGCTTCAGTGTCTCTATTTAAGGCAAATATATCTGGCTCTTTTTAACTGCTCAGTGTTTTTCCTACAATTTTTTTCAGAAATTTCACCCCACGTTCTAGTCACAGTCACTTTTTTGCCAGAGAGACTCTTGACTTTGTAATGCTGAAATCGGTCACTCAGGCTCAGATCAGCCACACCCAGCCATGAAGTCTCTTCTGTCACTTTTACCACTTGTGTAAAACATCCCGTTTCTTAGAATGCAATACCCTCCAAATAGCTCTACTACACAGTATCTATATGTACAGATGGAGATTTACAGTTGTCTCCACTCCTTCGATTACCTAAAACACTTGGAACACGTCAGGGTGAATCATGTCCTAAAATAAACCTCCTTGAATTGCTTTTCTCTGTATTGATACTTTTTATAGATACAGAAGAAATTGGTGCTTGGACTTTCCACAACCACAGGCTTTGTTCTCGAGGCATTACTCTCTGGAAACATCCTGCTTTTGTACAAGGATTTGGCTATTTATCAACTTCCAGCATAATCTGGAGCACTTTGTTGTTGGCAAGAATTACTCTGAGACAATTTGCATGAAGTGTATTAAATTCACCCATACCCCTTGTTGTACATGTCCCCACTACGGCCACTACATGATTAAAACACCTTCACAGGCCAGGGGCTGGGCATTGCCCCAGCAGAGCCCTCTCTCCAGGGTCACACAATCCAAAATCAATTAGGTTGAAAAAGCCCTCTGAGATCATCAAGTCCAAAGACCTCTGAGATCATCACATCCAACCTATGATTGAAAACAGAGCAGCAAGTGCCACATCCAGCCATATCTTGAACACCTCCAGGGATGGTGATTCCACCATGGATGGATGATTACAATGTCCAGCCACTTTTTATGTGAGTAAATTCTTCCTAATGTCCAAGCTAAACCTCCCCTGCTGGAGCATGAGACTGTGTCCTCTTGTCCTATTGGTATTTTCCTGGGAGATGGGACCAACCCCCCACCCGGCTACAACCTCCTTTCAGGGAGTTGTAGAGTGACAAAGTCTCCCCTGAGCCTCCTCTTCTCCAGATTAAACACTCCTCAAGGGACTTGTGCTCCAGATCCTTCACCAAGTTTGTTGCCCTTCTGTGGACATGCTCCAGCATCTCAATATCCTTCCTGAACTGAGGGGCTCAGAGCTGGAAGCAGTCTCTGAAGGCCCCGTGAGTAAACCCAGCATTTTCCACCAGTTCCCCTCAGTGATCTGGCTGTCCGTTGCTGTCCATGTCTGTCCATTTCTGTCTGTCTCTGTCCACTGGTGTCCATCGCTGTCCATTGTTGTCTGCCTCTGTCCATCTCTGTCCATTCCTGTCCATTTTTGTCCATCTCAGTCCATCTCTGTCCATGATTGTCCATCTATGCCCATGATTGTCCATTGCTGTCCACCTCCATCCATTTCTGTCCATCTCTGTCCACTGTTGTCCATTTTTGTCCATTTCAGTCCATTGTTGTCCATCTCTGTCCAACTCCGTCCACTGTTGTCCATTATTGTCCATTATTGTCCATCTCTGTCCATCTCAAACCATCTCTGTCCACTGTTGTCCATTGTTGCCCATTGTTGTCCATCTCTGTCCATTGTTGTCCATTGTTGTCCATCTCTGTCCACTGTTGTCCATTGTTGTCCATCTCTGTCCACTGTTGTCCATTGTGGTCCATCTCAGTCCATTTCTGTCCATTGTTGTCCATCTCCCTCCATCCTTGTCTATCCCCGGACACCTCGTGGCCGCGCACCGCTCTCCCATTGGCTGGCTCGGACTCGCCAACGCCCCCGCGACGACCAATCAGCGCACGGGCAGCCGCCCCGCCCATCTAGGGGCGTGACCAGGGCGTGTCGGGGGCGTGGCCACGCGGCTCGCGGGCCCCTCTTAACCCTGCGCATCCTCCTCCTCATCCTCATTATCCTGCTCCTCATCGTCCTCATTATCCTGCTCCTCATCGTCCTCGTCCTCATCCTCATCGTCCCACCGCGGCGGTGTCCTGGGCAGCGCCCGGATTGCGCGGGTGAGGCGGCGGCCGCAGGGTGCGGGGGGTGCGGGCGGGGGCCGCTGCATCCCTGTGTCCGCGCGTTGCATCATCCGCGGGATCGGGATTGGGATGAGGGGAGAGCCGGGGACGGCCGTGACCGCTGCCCGGGGTGGGGTGAAGGATGGGAGGCTGCCGGCTGCACCAAAATTGCCCGGAGGCGGTGTGGAGTGTCCCTCGCTGGAGGTGTTCCAGAGCCGTCCTGATGCAATCCCGTGCCATGTGCTCTGGGAGCAAGGGAGGTCGGACCCGATGAGCCGCTGGGATCCCTTTCCAACCTGACCCGCTCTGTGATTCTGTGAACGTGGTGCTCCCACCCAGCTGTGCTCCTGTTTTGCCTTTGTAATAAAGGGGAGCGGTGGGAAGAGGCATCCGCAGGGAAGGGCAGCCCCGGAGCCGCTCCCGGCAGGTACCGGCTGCGGGGGATGCTCAGGACAGGCGGGAGGGGGGGCCGGGAGCGCCTCCTCCGAGCAAGGAGCGGCAGGAGCAGAGATGGGCCCTCTGCTTTCCACCCTGGCTTGCAAGACGACGTTGTGCCTTTTGGTTTTCTCTCTGGGTTTGGCATCAGCTCTCCAGCCAGTCTTGGCTTTTTGCCCGTTTGTTCTCGCGGGTATCGAGGGCGTCTCTTGCAAGGTTTTTTTGGCAAGACTGGGTAATGCACTAGTCCACGAAGCTTCTTTTTTTCTTATTTTATTTCATATATCGCCCTTCTGAAATTGGCAGGGGTCTGAGCTTGCCTACAACCTGAGACAGCTACTCAGTAGCAGAGATAATAATGCTGCTGCATATTAAACCAGGCACTACTTGAAAGACGAGTGATTCTTCTTCTGTTCCTGCTTGAGTGCTGTGTACCTCGCAAATCCCAAAGCCTTTGACCATGGAAGTTTTTGAGCTGGGCCCTGTTCCAGCGTAGTTGCTCACACTGTTTACCCTTTCAGCGAGTGTTGTTTGCTGATTTGAGGCGTGAGAGCTCCGTGTTCTGCGAAGCTTGCGCTGAGGAAAGTAGGAAAAACCCAGAGTGTGGAGAGAGGTGAAACGTGGGGATCCTTATGTCAGAGAGGAAAGGTGCTTCCCGGGACACTGCGACCTGCTCAGAACCTGGCATTCCTCAGCAGGGGAACAGCTGTAGTGAGATCAGCACTGCTGAAATGTGCTGGAGCGGGGCCAGTATTGGGGCATTTGCACAGGTCATCCTGTTTCCTACCTAGCTGGTGGCTCTGAGCCCTGCCTGTGGGTTAACCAGCCTGCTTTTCTGCAGCCAGAGCTGGACTTCTAACATTGGTGGGTTGGTAGCTAGCAGCACCAGGGCTCCTGCCCTGCAGTGTACGGGCTCGGGTACGTCACTTACCTGGCTCTGGCAGCACATTGGCCTGCCAAGGTGGTGGCATGGGCTGGCCCCTGGCTGTTGGCGGGTGCCTGTGGCTTGCATGTGATTTAGGAGCTGCCTGTGAACGCAGGAGCCACACAGCAGCCACCCTGCTCGTGGCTGCACTGGGGGTGCCCACTGAAAGCTCTGTGGGTGTAGCCGGGGTGGCGGCAGCTGGTGTTTCCCACAAAAAGGGCACCAGCCAAAAAGTTGGCTTCCTGCCCCCTCAGTTGTGGTGACCAAGAGTTCTCTGCCAGCCTCTATCAGAACTCCCAGGGCTAACAGAAGTTGTGATGCCTTGCAGGGAGGCACCGTAATGCTGGGGACGGGCAGTTGTGCTTCTGCCTGTTTCACAGACCTGGTCAGAAATTGAGAGCAGAACTCCAGCTCCCTCTCTTTGTCAGGCTGGGCAACTTGCTTGATTTCTGAGCCTCCTGCCTGTAATACTTCTATCCCTGTACTTCAGGAGCTTGGCAGATAAAAAGCACTGTTCAGGCTGCAGTGTTTGTCCATCTTTGTGGGAAAGTAGTAGCAGGGGGAAAAATAATGAAAGCTCCTGATGACAACAAGTAAAAACACAGATAAAGCTTTCTCCATCTTTTCTCTAATGCTGCTGTACTCCTCAAACACTTCAGTCTGCACTCAGAAGTCTTACCAGGTGAGGCCGGATAGGGTTGGAGTGAACTCAGGAAATAGATGTCAGAAGACACCTGTGCTTCAGGCACAGCTTCTTGTGGGTGGGAAGCAAACTGAACACTTTCACATTTTCCCTGACTGATTTCTAGTGTAACAAATGCCACAGCAGTGGGATTTGCTTTGCTATTGAATTTTAAACTTAGCAATGCTACAGAGGTGGGGGCATTAGAGAACCTACCCATTGTCTGTCAGGAAGGTTATGAGATGTCAGAAGACACCTGTGAGAAGGTGGTCATTGAGAGAACACGGATGTGCTCCTCTGTTCTGCAGGAGAAAATGGAAGTAAGGCTTTGGATTCCTGAAGGATCTCTTCCTAGAGCCTCAGTGGTGTTAATTCATTCCCCAGTTGCATCAGGTCACTCGAGCTCTCCTGACACAGGAGTGATGTCTGAGGAGGGAGCAAGGAGAACACACACACTCACACTCTGAGCAAACACAGCAGCAAAGCAACCCAAATGTCTCTCCTGAATCAATTATAGCTGTGGTGTTTCTGATCACCTTCCAAAGGCTGGAAGGGTGCTGCTGCATCTGGTTATCTGTAAAGATCCTAAAGCTCTCTGAAGACCCTGTGATACTCAGAGTGAGCAGAACAACTGTTTTGTAGTGGTTTACTTGGGCCTGCTTAGCATCATAAAGTTTCCCATTCTCAGGCCACGGCATAATGGAATTCTGTATGTCATCTCTTGCTGAGCAGTCAGCCCTGCGGGCATCTCCCTCTGATTCACCTCTTACACCTGCCTTTTGGACAGCTTTATTTGTGCTACAGACAGGACTCAAGTTAATTAGGTTCTTGAACACATCATGGTTAAATAGTACAGTAAATTACAGCTGATATCATACACTGTAAACAGCTGTGGAAACTGTAGCTCCTGACTTATCTATGGAGTGAGTTCAGCTCAGGCTGTTTGGGGATTAATTTCAGTCACTGGCCTTCAGTCCTGTTCTGTAGGAGTTGAGAAATAGTTTAGGTTTTGGGTTCCCTGTGGAGATGGATCCAGAGTTGTGAGCCTTGCCCATGAGACTTTCTGGATCTCTGTCTATGTCACACTCCCCTTTATGACTTAGGTTTAAATGGCTTTGTAAATTGTCCTTCTGATTTTTTTGCCTCATGTGCTCTGCAGATATAATGGCAGAAGTTAGTCAGGCTTTTCAAGTTAGTCTCTACCCACGCCCCCAGCTAGTTACGGGAGTGTTCCCCTTTACAGCAAAATTAAATTCAGCCTGATAGAATTTCATTCCTGAAGATGGGCAGCTTTTTCTGCAGCTGATCTCCCTTGGACTCTCCTGAGCGTTCAACTGTGGAGTTTCCATTTTCCTGTCCTGTCTGCCCAGTCTTCACTCCCAGGAAAAAAAAAAAAGAATGAGAAGAGGGTCAGCCTGGCCAAGGAGTTGCTGTCATCCTCTGTTTTAGGGGTTTCTGCTCAGCCCCTTTCCTTTGTTCTCCAAAGATCTCCCCAGTAGAAAGATGCACCAGGTTCCTATGGCCTGTTTTGGGCCTGTAACCAGAATCACTGGGGAGGATCTGGATGTCCTAGACCACCTCTGCCCCTTGTTTTGCTGAAGGTGCATCATTTAGGGCTGCAAGCAGTGAGTTATGTTGCTTAAGGTCAGTATTTGGTGACAGGATTTTTGTTGGCAATGCTTGAGATTAACTTTTTGTCGCTCTCCTTGTTTGTGTTCCGAGTTGAAGCGTCATTATTGAAGCTTTGATGGAACATTCTAAAAATATGAGAGAATCTCACAGCTTAGTTCAAGAAGATAAATACAAGATTTTCCTCAGTTTCTGCTGTTTCTAGTTCAAGAAGTGATGGGATTTGCTGTTAGTGAATTATGGATTTTTTGGGGACCCTTTTTGGACACGTAAGATTGGTGGTTTTTAAAGCTTTTAAAAGGTTTTGTGCTCCTATTTTATGATAACCTGGAAGACCAACAAAATCTCCAGTTTCCTGTCTCTAACCCCTTGCTGTTTTCCTCCTGGATGTTGAAATGGTTTGATCCTTTGGCAGCAAGGTCCCTTTGCCATGGACTTTGTAAATGTGGCCAGTGTCACCCGTGAGAGCAGAGGCAGTGGGTGGCTGTGCCCAGGGTTTCATGCCAGCTGTCTGAGGGAACGTGTGGGTGTGACTCATAGAAACCCTTCTCCACTGTTTCTTCTTCACTGAAAAAAATCACTAATACTCTGAACTGTGAACCAGGAACCTCCTAGAAAGAGAAATAAAGGCGGGGTTTCACTCTGCAGCTGGAAGGAAGCTGATTTCTGGTAGCAAAGACTGCTTGGTGTTATATTATGTGTATTTATGGGATCTTGGCTTTCTTGGGCTGGTGTCTCTCAGTTTAGTCCTGGTCAGTAGGACCTGGGACAGGATGTATTTCATCTTGGCTCTTGGCCATGCATTAGCCTAAATAAAGTAGAATTGTATGGTTTTGGTGGCATGGAAGCCTTTACATCCCAAAGAAGAATTATTTCATGTCTTAGGCTGGAAAATTGGCACTTTCAGAGGTTTTTTTTTGTCCCCTAGAGAACATTTTTAATGCTTTAGTAGTTTTCTTCACATCAGCATGCAAGAAAGGAATTGATGTGCATCAGGCAGCAGTGGTTACTGGTCCGTGTTAACTTGCAGGGTCAAATACTAAAGGCCACTGATCCTGTTATTCAGATTTTTTTTCTGGTGTGTCACCAGACCATCAACTTGGTGTCTGTTTTGTGTGCATCTGTCAGGAGGAAGATGAGGACAGGAACCCTTTCCAGCCCAATTCAATAACGGAAAGAAATGGAAGGATCTGAATCTTGCTGCTGATGAGAAAAAAATACAACCCAGGAATAAACCCCCTCACGCTTTCCAAGAGTTCGGTCAGATTTTTGTCTTCAATGGAAAGGAAGCAGACAGGATCTTCTCTACCAGGAGCAGTGAACTTACTGCTTCCTTTATATATCTACTAATTTCTGAAACAAAAAGCCTGCCAGAGGGCTGAGGTGTTTGCTGTGTGTGTTACATCCAGCATCCCTGCAGCTGTGCATGCAGCACTAATTCATTTTGGGCAGGAACTTGTGAGATTTTGGTCTCCTCAAGGGTAGGGAGACGCTCTGCAAGTGTTCCTGGGTAGGTTCCTTTCCTAAGTTGTGGACAGGGCCTTTTGGGGATGGCACCATGAAGCCCTTTCACCCTTTGTGTCCCTAGAAGTCTGTATCTGTGAACTGAAGTATTTCCTGTTCCTTTGTGTGGCTTTCAGGCTTATGGAGCTGCAGATGATCTGATAAAAGTGGTTTGCTGCTTATTTTACTGGCTCTGAGCTGTGGTGGGCAGGGCAGAGGGAAGATTAGGTAATGCAAGAAGGATAGGTCAGAGGGACCATCCATCAGTCTTGTGCAATACCTCTGCTGCATGATTTGTTTTTAATCCTGATTATACAAATAATATTTTGGTTTCCAGCGTCTTTTTTTTTTTCCCCTTATGAAAAAGGTGTTGAAAGGCATGAAAAGGTGCTTGTGTTTTGCCACTGTGACAGACTGTTTCCTTGTTTGTTTGGTTTTTTCACTAACTTGCATGATCTTCAGCGTTGAAGAGGATTCCAGTCTTTTGACTCCTTCCTGAAGAAATCTCGGTCTCCTGTGCCATCATCCTCCCCCAAAGCCATGGAGAAGATCGTATCAGAAAGGCCTGTTCCTGTGTCCAAGGTACTCATCAGTCCTTGGGAAATACTGTTTGCCCATCTTTTTGTCACCAGGATTTGGGAGAGCCTTATCTGTTTCCAGAGAGATTTCTGGGTTGTTTTGTGCTGTGGTGGTTGGTGCTGTTGAGACCAGGGGCCTTTCTGGAAGAGTTCTCCATGACTCTAAGTAGCAATGCAGAGTCTTGTGGCAGCATTTTTTAATTAGTCACCAAGTATTCCTACTGTATTCCACTCTGCTTGGAGTGAGGAGGTTTTATTTCAGAGGGTTTTGGGTGTGTGGGGGTGTCCCTCATGAGTCTAGTCCTGTTTTCTTGGTACCTATGGAGGCCTGTTACAGTGAGCACATGATTCAGTGTATTTAATATAAGGATCTGGCAAATTAAAATTATGCTGAAAGATTTTCCCATCCTCGCAGTACTATGGAAACATCAGCTGACCACTAAAATACCTGTTTGCTGTAATTTTTTTCACGTGAGGGAATGAGGAGACCGAGACACTGGAAGGTGTCTCATCTAACTGAGACATGCTATGCTTCCATCCCTGACACCTGAGCCTGAGGGGCAGTCACAGGATCTCTTGTAGTGGGTGGCAGAATCTGTTCTTAGGTGTTAAAACTGCTTTTTGCCTTTTGGACAGCTTTATTTGTGCTACAGACAGGACTCAAGTTAATTAGGTTCTTGAACACATCATGGTTAAATAGTACAGTAAATTACAGCTGATATCATACACTGTAAACAGCTGTGGAAACTGTAGCTCCTGACTTATCTATGAAGTGAGTTCAGCTCAGGCTGTTTGGGGATTAATTTCAGTCATTGACCTTCAGTCCTGACCACTAAAATACCCATTTGTTGTAACTTTTTTCACGTGAGGGAATGAGGAAACTGAGACATCTTCCAGTGTCTCATCTAACTGAGACATACTGTACTTCCTTCTCTGACACCTGAGCCTTAGGTGCAGTCATAGGATCTCTTGTCATGGGTGGCAGAACCTGTTCTTAGGTGTTAAAACTGCTTTTTGCCATTGCCTCTGTTAGTTCATGGGCAGGACTGGTCTCCTGAATGCTGTCACCAGGGTAGCTGCTCAGGAAAACTTCATGCTGGAACGCCAGACTGGGAATGGGTATGTTGGTGAAGGGACAGAGATAAGAACGAGGGATTCTTATTATCAACATCATTTTTAGCTGTTTCAGCGGGGGCACTGATGTGGAAATTAATGGATGGTTTCCCATGTGGAACTTGAGTAACTTTGATAATCTCAGAGCTGCTCTGACCTTGTTACACCAGGTCAGATAAGTCACTTGTCCTTTCTCCATCTCCCCTTATTCCCCCTTTTTTTTTTCTTCTTTTTTCTTTTCCTTCCCCCAAGAATGGAATCCCTAATCTTCCTTCCCAGAAGAAGCCAGATACAAACTCGTGCCCACATGCACCTGGCAAATATATTCTCCCTGATGGGGTGGACAATGAGAACTGCAAGGCTAATGAGAAGGAAAGGAAGTGGATCCGTCCTGACACACCCAGCAAATGCACTTGGAAGCTTGGGAAACCCCTCTCTGCCTCCCCCCATCATCATGCCTCTCTGTAAGTATTACTGGCATAGTAAGTATTATTATGTTTGCTGGTTTTCAGGACTGATCCAGGTTCCCTTGGAGCCACGAGGATTTAACAACAGATTACTGATTGATATGGAGTCTCTTTAGCCTGTGGACAGGCTGGTGCTTTTTAATTTTCACGTCTAAGCAGAGAACCCAGTCTGAGCATACAGAGGGCATTGCACCAGAGTTGTGAAACTACATGGACTGGAATGAACTCATTTAGAGTAACCTGGCAGGCAGTTCCCTGACTAGATAAAAGTTTGCTCTATTAATACCTTTTGTTATAAAACAGCTGACTCTGAGGAGTGCTGAGCTACTCCCTGCCAGGAGAAAGGGCAGAGCGCTTCATTCATCAGCACTTGGCTTGATGTCTGATTAATCCTTGTTTTGGGTCAAGGACTCGATGTTTTGTGAATTTGTATCTAATCTTTAAAATATGTAAAATAACTAACCTGGCAAAGGGGAGGGAGAAAGCTGGTTGAAATAAAAAGCCCCAGAAATGCTGTGTGGCTGTTGTGTGAGCTGCCTGTGGAATACACTGCTGGGAATACACTGATTTCATTTGTATTTGCACCAGGCCAGAGCCCCCGAAGATCCTGCCAAACATCCTGAATAAAGTTGGCAATACGCCTTTGGTGCGAATCAACAAGATCGGGAAGCACTTTGGGCTCAAGTGTGAACTCTGTGAGTACTGCTGCAGGTGGAAAATCAAACTGCCCAAACTGCCAAACACTCATTCGGAAACTTGGGTAGTTCTGGTTAATAGTGTCATGTAACCTGGGCACAGAAGTGCAGGTAACTGGAAGAAAATAGTGAGGAAAAAAATTCTCTTTTTCTTTGGCAGATTGTCAGTTTTGGAGTTGGTCATCAAAAGCATCTTCCAATTTTTACTTCATGAGAACATTTCTTGCAGTTTTTCCATTTTTGTACGAAAAGCAGAATGTTTTTCATAGAATATAATTCTTTTAATTTAACAAAGAAGTTGTGTGAAGTGTTTAACTTCTTCTTATATTTAGAGTGTTCTTCAGTGAGTGTAAAAGGCAGATCAGCAGTTATCACTACAGATCACTGGAAGTGATTAAAGGGATGAAACTGTCAGCGAATATTTTTTGTTTGGGTAGGTTTTTAAACCCAGTGATACTGGAAATACCTGGAGGCTCTGATCAGAGTCCTGAAAGTGGTGTTCACCACCACTGAAGAGATTGTTGCTGGGGGTCTGGAGTGAAAGTGTAGGCTGAACAAAGGGAGAAACTTCCAGTTTGATCAGGGGAACTTATCAGGGAAGGGGCAAGACCAGGTTGGTGGGGCTCTGAGCAGCCTGCTCTAGTGGAAGGTGCCCCTGTCCATGGCAAAGGGTTGGAACTGGATGATCATTAAGGTGTCTTCCAACTCAAACTGTTCTGGGATTCTAAGATGTTGGCAGAGTTCTTTCCCTGCGTTATTGCATTGGAGGAGCCCCAGGGCTCTTTGTTTTAATAACTGGACTGTTATAAAGAGGTAAAATGAACAGAGGGGTCACATTTGTGGAGACTGACAGAGCTACGGGTTGGTTCCTGGCTCCTGTGGCCACCATCAAGTGACCGACTTGCTGTTGTGACCCGTAACAGTGGAGATGCCGTGAGCTGAACCCCCACTTCTGGTGTTGGGAAGCAGGGAGGTGAATTGGGCAGACATGTCAACAGAGCTGCTCTTCCAGGTGTGTCAGGGATCAGCAGCCTGTCTGTCAAGTGACTGCTGTTTAAGGGCTCTCCCTGGTTTCTTTGTTTCCAGTGGTCAAGTGTGAGTACTTCAATGCCGGGGGCAGCGTCAAGGACCGCATCAGCCTCAGGATGGTGGAGGATGCTGAGAAGGCCGGGATCCTGAAGCCTGGGGACACTATCATAGAGCCAACCTCTGGAAACACAGGTAGGGGATGGAGAGACCGTAGTCAAGTGTGGAGGAAAATGCTGTGGTGTTTTTTCTGGAAGAGGCAGGTTTGAGATTGGAATATGGAGGCTGCCCGTGCAAGGAAAAAAAGGGATCTCTTCCTGCCTTCAGTGTCTCTTCCTCCTTGTACAAGGAACAGTTCTGCAGTGTCCTGTGTTGGCCAGAATAGCTGGGAAGGAGTTCTGCTAAATTGGCAGAGCCTCTTTGCTTTAAAAGAAAATTTAGGCCAGATTCACAGGAGTCCCTAGGTCCTATTCAGAAATTCAGTTCTGAAACTGGTGGGAGGGAAGAACACCCAAAACACTGGTGTGTATCTGGATCTTCTGTTTGGGAAGACCCATGGTCTCTCCTGTCAGGTGAGGTGGGTGTGAGAAACAGCCTTTCCCATGTTGGTGCAGTTGAGATGAAGATGAGCTGCATCCCCACAGCTCTGGCTGCTGACAAAGCTCTTGCATGCCTGGATTTTGACAGGTCCACTGGGGTCCACATTTCTTCTTTAGAGGAAGGAATAGTCCCACTAGTCAGGGGCCAGGGCAGAGCATCTGATGCTCCAAGATACTGGAGTTAACTCTGGGCTGTTGTGTCAAAGCTGTTGTAGTTCTGTTAAGCTGCTCTACTGGTGGGGAGTCAAACATACCTGGAGTGTTCCCCCTTGAGTTAAATATGAAATATATAATATAGTTAAATATAAGCAATGACATTTAAAATATAAAATTTCCTGCCTGAAGTGGGCTACAAGCTGCTCTCCTGCCTGATGTGTTTTGGAGAGGTGTTTTGTCCTGTTCTTAAACTCCTTCCTGGGCTTCCATCCACTGTTGCCTGATATGAGACACAGGCCAGGCAGATCTTTTGTTCTTTTGGTCCAGTCAAACCTCAGCTACTGTAGGGACTGAGCTGATCTTGCCTTTAACAGAAAACTGGGAAGTCACATCTGCTGCTGTTGGCTCAGCAGCTGTACTTTGGGGGATGCAGTGCCACTGAAGCCTTTGTGAACGTGGCTGTACCTCTTCCCTGAGCAATGGTGTGGAGTAGAAAACTGGAATATGTACATGTATCACAGTATCACAGTATAGATAAAGCTGGAAAGGACCTTGAAGATCATCTAGTCCAACCTATAATCCAACTAACCTATCTTCTACATCTAGATCATATCACTCAGTACCTCGTCCAGCCTCCCCTTGAACACATCCAGGGTTGGTGACTCAACCACCTCTGTGGGCAACCCATTTCACATCCGAATCACTCTTTCAGTAAAAAACCTTTTCCTAATATCAAGTCTAAACTTTCCCTGCTGAAGCTTAAGACTATGACCTCTCGTCTGGTCCCCAGAGAGCAAANAAATTTCATTCTATTGGAATCTGCCCAATAGAATGTATGTACATGTATTGCATTCCTCCAGTATCCGAGGTCATACTGTGACATCCCACTTCCTGGGTCAGTACCTGATTAATGATTCTCCTTGCCACAGAACCCAAAAAGGCAGGACCAAAGGAGATACAAGACAATTACTTCAGAAAGCTGTCTCTTTTTGTTTCATATAAAACCCAAAACCAGGGCAGACAGCAACCTGAGACAATTGTCATTTGCTCTAGGCTACTGCTCA
Source organism: Pitta sordida (assembly GCA_013390025.1). Lineage (NCBI taxonomy): Eukaryota > Metazoa > Chordata > Aves > Passeriformes > Pittidae > Pitta > Pitta sordida. The sequence continues at coordinate 321,025 of WEKX01002647.1, read as the reverse complement.
GAGCTACAGCATATGTTGAACGTGAGGCCTAATGTGTTATATTTTTATCCTCTCTGCATCCCACTTCTGTCTCAGCCAAAGTCCTGTTTTGATGTTCGCTGCATTTCCAGTTCAGTAGCAGAAAGTACAAAGTATTAGAGTTCAGGTCTCAAAATTCTTGGTCACAGACCATAAGGAAGAGTGCTGGATGGCTTCCCTTCAGTCTTTGGCCTTAGTGAGACCTTTGCTGTCTTTTATTTTCATTTTTTTTAAATTTATGCTGCCGTATTTATCCATAATTTACTGAGAAAAGTTGGTTTCCCCTCCACAAATACAGTAAACACTACTTGAATTACTTGAGAGGTGAGTTAAGCTTCCCTTACAGTAACAGCTAAAGATTATTAGGGTTTTTTTTAAACCTCTACACAGTTCAGCACCGTGTAGAAACAGCGTGCACTGAACAAGCAAGTGTAGCATACCCTCTGTGCAGGATGAATTGCATGTTTTGGTCCTGTGCTGGTACCCAGAATAGGAGAGGAGCTCCATGCAGTCTGACCTCAGACTCCTATCAGCCAACTGGATCTGCTTAGCTGATCTATCAGAGAGGTGATCTGATAGGAGGTGTAAGCTTCTCTTCTCTGGCTTAGCTCTTCAGGTACAGACAGTGACCAGCAGGAAGGCAGAAATCAGACTGGAGGTGCAGGTTTTTAAAGTAGAAATGAGATGTCTGTCTCTAAACAGTGGTAGCAAGTTGACATAGTGTATTAGAATCTCAATCACAAACAGCATCTAAATAATTTCTTTCTAGAAAGGACTTAGCTTCAGTGCATTGCAAACTGGGAATTTAATGCAGAAGTGAGTCNAACAGCATCTAAATAATTTCTTTCTAGACTGGGAATTTAATGCAAAGGAGTCAATAGAGGCTCTAATGATCTTCTGGCAGTATCAAAGTGATCGCTCTAATCTTCCCTACATTCCTTTCCCAAATGACTACTGTAAAAATGAAGTAGGTGAGACAGGAAGAAGGTGATGTGCCTGTGGTAAAGCCAGCAGTTTGCACATGTCAGGCTTCCCCACCCTTGGCTAAACTTTCCCTTGGCTGTGAACCTCAAAGAACGAGCAGCATCTGTAAATCCAGTTCTCCCCAGCAGACAGAAACATTCCTTTGCCACCCCTCTAGAGACACTGTGTTCAATCCTCTGGTGAAACCCTGATTGAAAGCAGGGCATGCCAGAGCTGGCATTGTGGGTTTTGCTCTCTGCTGCTCCTCACTGAGTGCTCGGCATGTCTTTGCTTGCTTCCAGGAATCGGGCTGGCCTTGGCTGCGGCAGTGAAGGGTTACCGCTGCATCATTGTGATGCCGGAGAAAATGAGCATGGAGAAGGTCAGACTGCTTGTATTTTCAAGGATTTGAAAACAAATACATTTGCACTCACAGAATTCCTGATGCAGATGGGGAGCTGTGGCTTTAGCAGCAAAAAGATACAGGCTCCCGGTCTCCAGGTTGTTGGTCAGGGAGAACTCTGCTGAGGGGATGTTGTCAGCACCCACAGAAATCCAGGCTGACCAGCCATGCGTAGAAAATGTCTTTAAGGCCTATCCCCACAGTGTTGTCACTTTGAAGACTGTCACAACTGTTTCAAATACAAATTTAAAGAGACCTTGAGGTTTTTCCAGGCACATTGAAGTGACTACCTGTCCCTGGGTTAGCTGTCCCTCACTGAGCAAAAGAAGGAGGTGCTGAAGCTTTCAATATTCTGCAGATATTCAGGGCTCAGGCTGAGTGTGGGGGAGCCTGTTGAGCTCCTCGGGTTACAGTGGGTGGTACTAACAAGCATCTGAGTTGTGTCACCACAACAACAAAGGGGAAGGAAAAACTGCCTCAGTAATGTCCAGTTACCTTCACTGTGGAAAGCACAGAACATCTATCTCTGGAGCGAGCCCTGCCCTGTGGTGCTGTACCTGCAGCCAAGAGAAGAGAGTGGGGAAGAGATCCCCTGTATTCCACAGCTGAGGCAGCGGCACAAGTGAACAGCATCCCTTGAAGGCCTGTATCCATTGCTTGCTCTTGCCTGTTCTGGAGCAGCAGTTACCCTGTGGTCATTGCCATGTGCCACATGGCACCAAAACTCCCCCCTTGCTGAAGACAGACTTTTCCTTAGCTCAGTGTCATAAACCTTCTTGCCCTTGTAGCAGCTGAATGGTACATATTGCCCTGGAGGATCTCCATTGCCTCCTGTGTCCAAAGGAGGGGATAAATACACATAATTTGCACTTAACCATGAAATACTGGGCTTACAGCACTGTTGGAGTACAGCACTTGGGACTGGTGTGAGAGGAGAGGGTGTTTTGCCTGAATGAGGCTCCTCACTGTGTAGTGATTGGCCCTAAAAGTGCTGGACCAGAAATAGGAATTTGACATCTGGTTCCCAAGTAAAGCTTAATGCAAATCCTTAATGTCGCTTGTTTTTGATCTATGGCTCAGTGGTGTGAGCCAAAAGGGAAGATGTTTTCTTTCCCCTGCATCCCAGTGAAGCCTCTGTGCTGAGAGAGTGTTTTGGGGTGTTGTGACCACCTTTCTTTGCTACAGGTGGATATCCTGAGAGCTCTGGGTGCTGAGATTGTGAGGACCCCAACTACGGCCAGATTTGATTCTCCTGAATCTCACGTGGGAGTCGCGTGGAGGCTGAAGAACGAAATCCCCAATGCACACATACTCGACCAGGTAAGAGCCAAGGTGTCAGAGGGGCAGGACAGCGTGGAGGACGTATTGCAGCCTCGTTCCTTAGTGTCCCTGGTTGACTGTTCAACACTCTACATGTGTCTCTGGAGGAAAAGATGCCCGGAGTCTGGAGCTGTAGCTGAGCAATCACTGTGCTCTCGGGCAGCAAGTTTTTGTAGTCACTAGAGAGCAGCAATGAGCCAGTGTTTGCCGAAACTACAACACTTAAGGGCGTCTTTTTCCCCTGAATTGCTGATGCTCTGTGCAAGAATGGACACATAAGTCATATTGCTCAAAGTAGCTGTCCCACAAACAGGACTTACCTTGGCATGGGAGGGTGCTGGCACCTTAGGACTACTCTTAAATTACATCACTTAGGAAAGTGGTATTTCCTCACGCCAAGGTCCAGTCTGCAGTGAGTATATGTAGCTGTTGTGGGGCTTGGAGACTGTTTGCTATGTTCTTGAAATGCCTCAAAATATGACTTTATGTTTCTGGTCTGCTTAATGTCTGTTCTGTCTTTCAATTTAGTACCGGAATCCCAGCAACCCCCTGACACACTACGACACCACAGCTGAGGAGATCCTGCAGCAGTGTGATGGTAGGTCTGCTCTACTGCTAATCCCCTCGTCAGTGAGTCCTGAGCTGGATGAGAAATGCGGGGATTTTGATAGAGCAAATCCCACACACATGCTGTGTGTCATTAGAGAATTATCTTATTTCAGTAGTCACAGTAATGAATTTTTTTTTTCCATTAAAGAAGGATTCTTTGGTCTTTAGACTCCTCTACTTGTGATCAGGTGGAGGAAGCAGTGATGCTTATGCTGTCTTAAAAAAACTCAAAGCCATAGGTACACTGATACAAAAGAATAGTCAGTTTGCTCTGATCACAAATCAGAAATAGTTATTTTAACATTCCTGACCAAATACTCCAATACACTGGAAGATTCTTATGAGTCCTCAGGAGCATAAACTGCTCTGTGTAGCTGTTGTCATCAGTAAAACCCTTTCTGCAGGGATCTTCTTCCATGTTAGTGCTGGAGAACCGAGAACCAGAAGGGATTGGGCTTCACAGAACTTCATCTGGGCTCACTCACCCAGCTGAGGAGTTGGTTTGAGCTGTTTGAGACGTTCCATGTGATGCTGCAGCTGCCATGTGGGCATTTCCATAGGTGGGATTAAGTCATACTACAGACCTGCCTTATAACAAAGTGATATAGTACAGTTTCTGATGGGACCCTCTGGTAAGAAAATGAGCTATTAAATTCCTTCTCATTAAGGTGAGGACCATGTGAAAGGTTCTCCTCCCTCCTAAAGCTCTTATCTATTCAGAGGGCTGGGCTTGTCTTTCTGTGACAAACTCTGAGTTAAAGTGACTACACTTTAATGAGCTGCCATCCCACAAATTGAGAGTTCAGACGAGTACCAGCTTTAGGCTTCTTGTTTGTGTTTACTTTCCCTCACAGGCCAAGCACTGTTCAGTTACCCCTGCCTGGTGGGCTATTGTTCTTTGGCTTGTAAACATTTAGTTTTGCATGTCAATGGGTGACATTTTAAATTTTTGATTTTTTTTTTTAATCAAGAAAGCTGCCATGTGGATGCACCCGAGAAACTGTAGGTGGTGATAGAGGGATAAAATATCAGATCCACACTCACTCTCAGTGCTAGTGACCAAACAGTCTTTTTTTACATGAAAATGAGAAAGTAGTTGTGTTAACAGTTCTCTCCATGCATGCCTTGTCCATACTCATGGCACTTAGTTAATTAGCTAACGCCATGGGCTGCTCAGTTTAAGTTAGGGAATGAAGTATCTGTATCAGCAATACAGAAACAGGAAAACTGCAGCTGTCAGCTCCATGGATCACCTCCAGCTGTGTACAAAGTGCCACAAATTGGTGCCTTGCCAGGCCCCTGGATGGACTTTTCAAAACCCTTGTTGAAGTAAATGAGGATTGAGCAACGTAGTCTCAAGGCAGGTCTCATAAGAGCTCTTGGGAAGCAAAGTGCCCCATCTGGCCTTTTTCAGCCACTTTCTCTGTTTTCCTCGAAGAAAGTCCATACTTAAGTGTGAATGGGATTTTAATCCGTCATTCTGTTGGAGATTTCACAGCTGCCTTCTATCCCTCACCCTTGAACAGGAAAGGTGGACATGCTGGTGGCTACGGCTGGCACAGGAGGTACTATCACTGGCATGTCCAGAAAGCTGAAGGAGAAGTGTCCAGGCTGCAAAGTAAGTGACAAAACCTGCTGCATCTCTCTTTAGCGGGGGTCAACCTCAAACTGCTCCACTTGGCACATCCCATTCCGTGCAAACCTGCCCTGGGTCTCTGTATGAAGCTCTTGGGTGTTCTCAGTTAGAAGGTAGTTCTAAGCCACAAAGGAAAGTTTTCAGACTGCCTGAAATCCTCGTGCTTTTGTCTCAGCACGGACTAGAGTCTAGGTTTGGCTCAGCAGATGAAAATGACCCTCAGATCCTTTCAGAGTGTCTGAGAAGTTTCCTTCTCTGGTGTGTACAACTGCAGCCTTGTGTTTCCTCATTGACTGTGCCTTCACTAACTCATCTGGAGCTGCTGAGGTTTTACCCGGTGAAATTGTCTCTGCACACACCAGCCCGTGTGTTTTCCTGTGTGCTGTGTTAAACTTCCTCACAGAACTTGGTGTCCTGCTCCCATCATCCATATTTTCCTACATAGGCAGGGGGTGGTAAAGAAAATAAAACTGATCTGCTTCCACTTGGCCCAAAATGTGTTGGCTGTAATGATGCCTGACCTGTGAATGAGGTCAATCCTGTCACAGTTGCTGAATGTGACCCCAGGAGCTGTGACAAAGCCAGTGCTGGGTCCTCACAAACAGTGTGTCACGATGGCCTGAGTGGAAACTGCTTCTCCAGATTATAGGTGTGGATCCTGAAGGCTCCATCCTTGCCGCACCAGAAGAACTGAACAAGACTGACAAGACAACGTATGAAGTGGAAGGAATCGGATATGATTTTGTCCCCACGGTGTTGGACAGATCTGTAAGTCATGCTGCTTGGCTCACTGCCCTTTGCCCGCTGTTGGGATGCAGGAGTGAGGGTGAAAGGGGGAGGGAAAACTTTGGGAAGTGTTTCTTTGTGTTGAAACAGGCTAGGAGACAGAACTATTCCTGTTCTTTCTGTCAGCAGAAGCAGTCTTTGGAATGCTTCTATCAGGGACACATTTGTTTTACAATGCAAGGTTGAAATGCTGTGAGCATGTAATGTTTTCCTAGAATACACTCATTTTTACATTTAAAAAAACCCCCCAAACCAACCACAAACCAGACACAATAAAAAAGCCACAAACAATAAAAACCACCAACTAACCAAATATTAAAGAAGAAAAACAAACAACAAAGTATCCTAATTCCTCCTGGACAAAGTGGTATGAGAGCATCCTGAGCAGAGCCTGTGTCCCCTGGGAAGCCCTCCAAGAGCGTGGAAACTGATGTTCTCTGTGGCTGATTCACAGCAGCCTGTTCTCATGGGGCGGTTCCAATAAGGAGCCTGTTGTGTCAAGGTGTTCATCCTGCCTTGGCAAAAAAAAAACCACCTTACTTTTGGCATCTGGAGGATGGAAACTCAGGCACATGGCTCAGTAGGGCAGCTGTTATCTCAAAGAGCAGGGGTTGAATTCACACCAGTTGTGTAGCTCACATAACGTTCCTTATTTAAACAGACCCTTGTCTTTCTCTTCCTGCCCCTTCCCAGATAGTGGACCAGTGGTACAAGAGCACGGATGAGGAGTCCTTTGCTTTAGCTCGCATGCTGATCCGAGAGGAGGGACTGCTGTGTGGTAAGGGCAGATGTGGATCCTTTGGGTTTCTCTGAGCACTGGGTGGGAGTCTGAAGCTTTGTGCAGGTCAGAGAGACCTCCTTCCATTTCAGAACTTGTCTTCCTCACTCTGGGCTTGTCTACTCTATCTCCTCCCCTCTTTTGCTCATTCTCATTTCACCCCTGGTGTGACAGTTTGGCCTCTGCTCTGAATTTCGGCAGGTGGCAGCTCAGGCAGTGCCATGTCTGTAGCTGTGAAAGCAGCCAAAGAGCTGAAGGAAGGTCAGCGCTGTGTTGTCATCTTCCCTGACTCCATCAGGAACTACATGTAAGAACCTGCTGGTTTTTCTCTCTGGGAAAGGGGTGGGGCAGTCCCTCAGACCTCCTTACAGTAATGGGAAGTCGAATATATATTTCGCACCCTGTTATCCAAACAAGGAATGAGGCTGAGGCACAAGTTCCGAGGTATCTAAAAATGATCTGACATGGAGTAGACATTTCCTCTCTCAAAGCTGAGTTCTGATTTCGGTAGATAATCGTTGGTTAGCATCTATCACGGGAAAAGACTTGCTTTCACTGTGTTATTTCTGGGGGACCCATCCCTGGCAGGGTCCCTGTGCCCACAGCAGAACCCAGCACTCCTGCAGCCGCAGCAGCCGCTGCCAGGGTGACTTTACAGGTGGAAGTGTGAGGGCCTTGAGCTGTGCTGAGAAGTTTTTCTCATACTACATTGAAACATATCCCAAAGCATGGCATTTTCAGCTGCTAGAATCTTCCTGGCACATCTCCGTTCCAGGCTGTGTCTCTGTTGTATTGTGAGAGACTGATGTAGTTGGAACTTTGTTTCCTATGGGATTCCTTTGGGCTCTTGTGAGTATTTCTTCTCCGTGCCCCTGGCTGGTAAGCTTGGATGGCAAATGATGATCTACTTTCAATTAGTTGTTAGTGGCAGTGATCTGTAAACAGTTGCCTCTGTTTGCTGTCAGATGTTTAAGCTTTTCACTTCCTGGTGCTTTGCAGGTCCAAGTTCTTGAGTGACAAATGGATGATTCAGAAAGGTTTCATGAAAGAAGAAGACCTTGGCAACAAACCCTGGTAAGCCTGTCAGATCCATTTGGATTTTTGTGAGTCTGTTCAGTCGAGTTTAGAGCAGTTGCTAGTTCAAACCTCATTTCAATTTATACCACTCCTCTGATTTAACTCATCTTTCATACTGTTGTCTTGATATATAATTGCAGCTACTGATTGAGTTTGACTAAATTAGTAGATGTTTTTCTTTGAGGAAAAAAAAGAAATAAAATTTGCTAATTACTGCTTTTGGGTTTTTTTAAGGAACAGTTATAGCTGGAATAAGAAAAAAAAGTGGTATGCAAAGGACCCTTCTGAGATCAGAGTTTTTGAGGGTAAAGCACTGCAAGTCTGCGTAGGTGAAAGGGAACCTTCCCTGAATTGTTACCCATAATCCTGTAAATATGGGTAGGTCTCTGAGTAGGAGGCCTTCTCACAGTTCAGTGACTTTCTGATCCTGGGGATAAAACCTGAGAACCTTGAAACTTTATTGGCTCTGGCTGAATCCTGACTCTTCCCTGCAGCCTTTTGTCACTCCTGGAGAGTTGAAGGCTGCTGTACATGAACAGCTGGTTCTGTTCTCTCCGTAAGACCAGTGTGGGTTTGGTTTTTATTTCTCTCCAGGTGGTGGAACATCAGTATTCAGGAGCTCAGCCTCTCTGCTCCCCTGACTGTGCTTCCAACTGTTACCTGTGCAAAGACTGTTGAAATTCTTCGGGAGAAGGGATTCGACCAGGTACCAGTTGTTGATGAATCTGGGTATGTCCACATATATCACTATTCATCCATATGTATCACTTCCCTCACCAGCTCCCCAAGGGATGTCTTTTAAATGCTTGCTGGAAGTATAATGTCCTCTCACTCATGTTTTTTTCTGTTCTAGTAACAGTTCAGAAATGTTTCTTAGACACACCAGTGCTGACTTGGAACGTTGTCGTGCCAGCACTGTCCTGTCCTTCACATGATTCTTATGATGTACTTACTCAGTGTGTCTCTGCAGGATAATATGATTGGGTTGTTTACTTGCTGTCTAACTTAAGGAAGCAAAAATTCTTGTTTAAAACAGCCAATGCCAAACTTGCCCACCTCTACCACAGCTTTCACACAGTTTCTTCATAACACTGTTAGAGTGCAGTGCTGTAGCGACCCCTGTAAACCAGGGGCTGGAATGTGCCTTGTTACCCTGTAGGTTTCCTGTAGACAGGCTGAAAAATGAAGAGTTGCTCAGTTAATCATGTTAATTCAAGGGATGAATTGTTGTAGATCCTCACAGGGAGAAGGGGGGATGAGCAAAACTGAGGTGAGCATGTCTCTGTCTGTCACACCTTTCAAAAGGACAGATAAGAGCATCTCAGAATCCCTCTGAGGTTGCAGAAAGCTCTCCAGTTACATGGAGCGCAGATACAAAGATGCTGAGGGGGGCCAGGCACCACAGCACCTGCTGACTTTGGTGTGAGTCTCCGGAACCTCTGAGAACTGGACACTGTCTCCTGCAGAGATAGAGAATCCAAATGTACCATCAAAAATGTTGCATTTTTACCATGATGTAGCTGAACTAACTTGTCCAGGCTGGTTGAGAATGGATGCTTCTGTCTACAGGAACACCTGAGGCTTTTGTGTTGTTTAGCCCTCCCTTCTCTTTCCTTCCCCAGGGTGATTTTGGGCATGGTTACCTTGGGTAACATGCTTTCCTCACTGCTGGCTGGAAAAGTTCAGCCTTCTGATGAAGTCAGAAAAGTGATCTACAAGCAATTTCAACAGGTAGGCAGGTCTATTCTGCAGCTCCTGGTTCTCTAGTTTAAAGTACCAGAAGAGATGTCCTAACACCACAGTGGCATCAGGTTGGGTAAGGTTTGGCTGGGACCATACAAGCAGCTGGTTTTGTGCAGCTGCTTGTTTTTTGGTTTGGTTTTGTTTTTTAGTGGAAGGTGTCCCTGCCCATGGCAGAAGGGTTGGAACAAGATAATCTTTGAGGTTCCCCCCCAACCAAACCATTCTGTGATAGCAGAACTTCCTGGCTGTATGGGTGCTCTTCCAAAATATATAAGTAGTGGTGTTGTTCTCCTGCAGGAAAGAATTTTGTTTAACATTGAATGCTTGACTCAGTTTTCACCAGGCTTTAAGTTTCTGCACTGTCTCAAAGACGATGAAGTGCTGTATTCTGGAAATTCAGTCCATAAACCACCAGGTCCCTGAGGCTGAGCAAGGGTTCTGGTTCTTTATGGACAAATGTAAATGTTTATTTTCCTTCCCAGACAGATAATCAAACATCATGTGGATATGTGGTGCGTAACACGACTGCTTAGTCCATGTTCTCCCTCACTTGGACACCTTAGCAGTTTCTGGGGCTGGTGGTGTGGGATTGTTCCTGTGGCTACGCTGGTGTTGGCCAATTCTCTGCACTTCTGAGGTTGTGGCTCTTGCCATGGGCAGCTCGAAGTTTCTCATGCTTCTTCAGTAAAGAGCAGCTTAACCATTGCTTTTCCCTTGAGTTCTGGTATTTTCCTGGTGGAGGATGGAAGTGGAGTGACACAAGCAGTGGTATTGCTAACATGCTAACTAAAAGCATTTGTTGTCATTTTCCATTGGAATTAGGTGTTTTAATGGAGGTAGGTGATTAAATGTACATAACCTCGGAAGTATGGTGGATTTTTCTTAACACTTTAGTCAAGTTTATTTGACTTAAGTGAAATCAGGAAAATAAATCACCCGTGTCACTGAAATGACTTCTGATATCCAGCATAGGATACCACAGCACACAAGAGGGTAGGCTCAGCCTGTACACTGAGGCAAAGGTATCTTTTGGCATCTTTTGGCTTTTTTAGGTTGCCCAGAGAGGTTATGGACTCCTCATCTCTGGAAGTGTTCAAGGCCAGGTTGGTGGGGCTCTGAGCAACCTGGTCTAGTGGAAGGTGTCCCTGCCCATGGCAGNGTTCTGGTATTTTCCTGGTGGAGGATGGAAGTGGAGTGACACAAGCAGTGGTATTGCTAACATGCTAACTAAAAGCATTTGTTGTCATTTTCCATTGGAATTAGGTGTTTTAATGGAGGTAGGTGATTAAATGTACATAACCTCGGAAGTATGGTGGATTTTTCTTAACACTTTAGTCAAGTTTATTTGACTTAAGTGAAATCAGGAAAATAAATCACCCGTGTCACTGAAATGACTTCTGATATCCTGCATAGGATATCACAGCACACATCCATAAGAGGTAGGCTCAGCCTGTACACCGAGGCAAAGGTATCTTTCGGCATCTTTTGGCTTTTTTAGGTTGTNCAAAGCAGCTCCATGGATGATACAGAATCCAATGGCAAGGGGTTCTGCCCCTGCAGTGAACTTTGAACCCAGGTCCAAAAGTTGGGCTTTGCACGAACATTTGCACAAAACATCAGTGGTGGTGACTGATGGGTGGCTCCATGTGGCAGTAGGCCCAGATTTCCCACTCCCCTCCTTGCCTGACGCACACGTTTTGGGATTGGTGCCTCATTCTACACTACAGGCTGCTGGGGATCCTTTTGTCTTCTTTAAGTTACACTGCGGGGACATTGCTCTGTGTTCCAGTGCAGCCCAACTGTTCATGCTGTGGCATTTATCCCTCACTCACAGGCTGAGCTCACTGCAGAGTAAAGGCTTTTTGAACCTGCAGTGCACGACTTCTTTCATTGTGAATTCCTTTAATCCCCTTTAATAAAAGTATGTCAGATGGTGGGTGCTGGATGGACCTGGGGAGACTCACCCAGGTAATGGACCTGTGGCTGCTTCTTAATATGTTAAATCACATAAAACCAGTTCTATGCATTTTTTAAATGTTTACAGCAGGTGACTAGTGGAGTGATCCGAAAGTATCTGTATTTCTGCAAAGTCAACACAAGGTGCTTTCTTGTTTAGTCTTGGCAAAGTTGCACTTCACTAAAAATTAATTCTTAACTCTCATTTCCTTGATTTGCACCTGAATACAGTGTTAGCTCAGCAATCTTCTGCCCTTGGTTTTGTTTTGCTCTTATTTGGGATTTCCTCCTACTGCCTTTGCAGGTCATGTTCACTTCCACAATGATTTGCAGCCTGATTCATTAATATTTTTCCCCCAGCCTTGCTAAAATAAAATCACCAAGTATAAAGAGTTTTGTGGTAACTTATTTTGTTGAAACACATGGAACACTTGACCTTCTTCCATTATTAACATTTTTCAGATATTCAGTATATTCATTATGTTTACAGAATCAGAGTGGATAACTTCCTGTAGTGCTTCATTTTCTTGGAAATTAGAAACAAAGAAAACTGATCTCTTAAGTTGGCCTGATTTTTTTTTTTTGAAGTTTTACAACACTCCAGATGTGAGCAGTACACAAATGCTGATGTATTACTCTTAGTTCTGCACGAAGTATGTGGTGATTATCAACCACTTAACATAAAAAGGACTGTTTTATTTAAGTTGTGCAATTCTCTCCTCAGATTAACCTGAAAGACAACCTGGGGAAACTCTCTCACATCCTGGAAATAGACCACTTTGCTCTAGTGGTTCATGAGCAGATTCAGTGTAAGTACCACGTACCTGTGCCTTGAGAGGAGACCTTTGAGTGGTGGCAAGGAGCAGGTGTGGGTGTGGATGTCTAAACAAGCTCTGAAGAATCCAGATCCTCTTTCTGTGTCTAACTCTGTGCTCCTAACACTTGACTCCCATCCCTCAAGGCTGGATGGGGCTCTGAGGAACCTGGTCCAGTGGAAGGTGTCCCTGCCCATGGCAGGGGGTTAGAATGAGAATGAGATGATCTTTAAGGTCCCTTCCAGCCTGAACCATTCTGTGATTAGTGACACAGTAACACTTCGATTCTGTGGTTGCTGGGTTAACTACACTCCAATTCTTCTACTTTCTAAAGCAAAAAACCTTTATTACAACTTCAAAGTGTAACAACATCAAGATGTTAACACTGACCTCACTGTCTCAAAACAGCTGAAGTCTTTTTCCTGTTTACTTCATTTAAACTAACTTATTCCCACTCACTCAATGTTTTCGCTCCAAACTCTGTTTCTCCATCCTTCTCAAGCTCTACACTGCCTTCTTTATGAACTGGAAATGACTACATAAATCTTCAAAGCCAGGGTATATCGCTGTTATATGTGAATGATATTTTTTCCTGTTTCATCCTTCCTTATAGCAGACAACTTGCAAAATTACAGACACTGAGAAACTAGACTAAAACCCAACGTTAAGACTCACCAGATAAATTTATCTGATAGCCATCTTGGCTGTAAGAAGAATAGTCATAAAATTTGGGTTCTTGATAATCCCCATAATGATGTGCTCTTGGCTCTGTGCTGACTATTTATAAACCTCGAATCACACTGGAAGCTTGCAGTGCAAAGAGATTGAGTAAATGGAAAGCCCAGGGCAGTCCAGCTGGCTGAACAAACTGAATATAGAAGTAGACTAAACATCTTAGTACAGCCAGACTTAGACAGTGGATAAAGGGCCAAGAAGCCACATGGCCACTTGGTTCCCGGATCAAAAGCTGATGCTCACAATGAAAAAAATCACTTGAACCTTTGCTCTCAATGAAGCAAAGATCAAGGGGTTAGGAAGGTTTTAGGATATAAATGGGGAAAAGCTGTATTGTGGTCTTTATACTGATCCTGTCTTTGGCAGTGATGCAGGAAGAGGATAGTAATGCATTTCCTCCTGAAGTGACCCCTGGTTTAAATGGAATAATCCCACTTGCAGCTGTTTCAACTACAGCCACAGAAACTAATGCATGAGGAAAATACACTTTATTAGCAGAGTGTGTGGCTTGAATTTTCTTGTCAGGACAAATAAATGCAGTGGATCCTTATCCTTCCTTCCATAATGTTTCACTTTCTGTACCCCTTTTGAGAGCCTTTGAGCTGAAAATTCTTGTCACTTCCTCCATGACTGTTGGCCATGATGCCTTTTGGGTTCCCCCTCTGTGTTCCAGGATCACCAGTGTCAACCAGCTCCAGGCCCTGGCACATGGGGCTGGGATGATTTGAACAGAGTGGGATGGTTTGTCTTTGTGCCTCCTGGAGCCACAATTCCCTTTGTTTCCATGCAGATCACACTGATGGCGCCTCCAGCAAGCGGCAGATGGTGTTTGGCATCGTTACAGCCATTGACCTGCTCAACTTCGTGACTGCACGAGAACGGGAGAGGAAATCCCACTAAAGTCGAGTGGAGCCTCTTCCAACAAGGTTTTGCAATCTCCAACGAAGAATCAGGTTTATTTCTTTAGCAGAATGGCCTTAAGTAGAATGGTTTTAGGGTGGGGGTTTTGTGGGTTTTTTGGGTTTGGGTGTTTTTTTAATTCTGAAAATAAGCAGTTAGCTCTGCTGGTGTCAGCTCTACAGCCAGTGTGTCTTGCTGTATTGCACAGCTTCTGGGGACTTGTTTCTTAATCAGCTTACACAATATTTCTTACCAAGACAATTTTATTTTTTTACATATATATATATATGTATATGTGTGTAAAGAATATTGCTTAAATTAACTGGTGTGTTCCTAACTTGTTATGTCTAAAGCCTGGCTCTTCAAAAAGTTGTTTCACATTTGTAAAATGTGTTGAAATAGAGTTAATGAAGCAGAGGCCTGAGAGAGCTCTGGAAAGTTGTGAATTATTTTTCCATGCAAGGGTGTTAAGTTACATATTACCAGTATAGAGAGAAACATGGGATTGGGGAACGGGGAGAAGAAAGGAGGATTTCCCTTTTGGGCTGAGGGCTGGAGTTGAAGTTTGCTCTGAGGAAAAACTAGTCTGAGTAGAAGCATGGCAGTGAAGGGACAAACATAAAGTAATGACTTTGTTTTGCACAGTGCACCAGCTTCCCCTGCTAAGACAGACCTATTCTTTCTTCCACTGGCACCCTCACAAGTAAGCACAAGTGGAAAGATTTAAGAGGAAAGATCAAGCTTCTTACCTGCAGGCTTTTGAAAATCACAGTTTCATCCATTACTTTACCCTTTCATCCCCACCCTCTTATTTATCTTCAAGTGCTTTTTTTTTTGTTGTTGCCTGTTTTAGAAGAACCAAAGGTAATCTGTCAAGAGCTGTAAACTCTTCCAAGTTTTGTTCAGGTGCTCCCACACTGTAGTGCCTTATTCCAGGAGAAAAGCCTTCCTATTAATTGGATTCACTGCAGCCCAGCTTGGAAGTAAAAGCCAGAGATGGTGTGGAATAGTGTTGTCATGCATACACAAGAGTAATGTGCAGTAGGTACAGAAAGTTTTTCACTGATGTGTGTGGCCCTGGCACAGTTTGGCACCAGCAGCCCCACGGTGAGTGGGGACAGGAGGAAATAGCTGTTCTTGACCTTCATGAACACTGCTCTGATCATCTTCTGACTGGCCTTTTGCCAAGAATATAACTTTTTGGTCAGCAGGAGTGACATTTTTCTTGGTTTCTTTTTCCACTCAGGTTAAAAAACACCCAACTATTTAGACTGAGGCTGTTGTTGGTGGGACAGTTTTTTTACAAAAAAAAAAGCCAAAAAAATCCCTCAACAAAAACTGAATGGAGTTGTGAGTCAG
This sequence comes from Pitta sordida, assembly GCA_013390025.1. Classification (NCBI taxonomy): domain Eukaryota; kingdom Metazoa; phylum Chordata; class Aves; order Passeriformes; family Pittidae; genus Pitta; species Pitta sordida. Next base: position 305,927 of record WEKX01002647.1, on the reverse strand, counting down.
CCAAGGGAAAACAAAGGGATTGGTATTTAAAAATCACAGGTATTACTTGCTGTATATATATTTCTTTCTACCTTCCTGGCCTCCCTATGGCAGCAGGGTTTGCTGTCCATTTTGGAAGTGTGTGCTCAGAGGAGAGGTGGTGGAAGCAAAGAACATCCAGCAGAGCCTGGGGTTTTGGGGGAGAGAGGTGATCCAGAGGGAGGCAAGAAAGAGCTCAAAGCCAAAGAAGTGTCACCAAGGATTATGTCCTCCATGCCAGCAGAGTGACAGCCTTGTTTGTTCATTTGATGCTTCTCTCTCACCTTAAATTTGTGCCTATTAAGAACTTTGTTCCAGTAACAAAAGGCCTCAGACTGATTTCTGATTATTCTTTAGTTCCATGCTGCTGAATGCTGAGTTTATTCTACCCTTGTTCGGTTTATTTCCTTAGACATTGGCTATTGCTTGGGTTCTCTGAGTAGTGGAAAAGTGAACTCGTGTGAGTATCAGGTGTGTGCAAGATCTCTATTAGTTTTTCTAGGCTGAACAGCTCTGAGAGCCTCGTAGCTCTGCTTCCAAACTGTATTTTTGAGCTACTTCACAAAGGGCCATAAATAACTTAGTTAAGGGCAGGGTGTTTGATCCCAGAGCTTCAAACATCCTTGTGAGGATGTAAACATTCTTAGTGTTGAGAGAGTGTGAATGGTCAGGATTTCAGACAGGCTTCTAAGCCCCTTTCCCCATTACTTCAAATACTGTTGTCAGACACAGTTGCAGATCTATTCTTAATTTACAGGGAAGATCAAGAGACTTATTTCTTTGATTACTTGTATTTTCACTGCATCCTTTTGATCCCCACACTTGTAAAAGAACCTGTGTCCTTCACTAGATGCTGTGAACTGAAGTGTTTGCTGAAATTGTAGCTTGTCACTGCTGCTAAATTTTGTCATTACTGTTGCCTTTGAATATTTACTTCACTGGGTTTTATCTGATTTTTATTTTTTTCCCCTATTTTCTATCTGACCTTTGCTGACAGCAGCAGGGGGGGAGGTGCTTGGGGGTTTTTTCCCTCTTCCCTATGAAAGCTCCATGTCCCAACCTAACTCAATGCAGCAAGAAATAGGATTAGGGTTAGAAGGAGGTTCCCAAAGTTGCTTTTCAGAACAGCACTACAAGACAGCAGCAGAGTAGGGAGTAAGGAAAAAGTGCAAAGATTTGAATCTGTTTTTCTAGTTGACTGTTCATGTGTTAATCTCAGTGGTGTCGTGAAAACGGGGCTTATTGCAGACTGAGAAATAAGGGGTGGTTAGAACTGGTAGGGAAGAGTGGGGTGTGAGTCTAAAGCAATCCAAGCAAGCCAAAGGTTTCAAAGAAGTTTACCTGCTCCCGTCTGCCCATGTGGTTTGCTAAGAACAGGAGCTGCCTCCCGTTCTCTACTGGCACAGGGAAGAAAACGTGGCCACCAGACACTTATTTACAGTTTTTTACAGTGTGACCAAAGGAATTGGGGAAATAAATGGAGTTGCTGGATCACTGGAAAACTTTCCAGAGCTCTTTCCCATAGCAAGGATGAAGGCAGCAAAGAGAAAGGGAGAGGGAATCCTGCAGGGCTGAAGTTCCTCAGCAAAAGCTTGTAAGTGTGATGCTTTCTTGCATGTCTGAGAACCTCGTTGCTGGCCTGGTCCTGGTTAGTTGTGGTAGGGCTGTATTAACACTGGGCTCATCTTTGTTTCAAATACTCTGAGGACCAAAAAATACATTGCAGTTTGTTCAGTCTTTAACCTCAGGGCCAGAGCTTGAACAGAACTGTATTTTTATTTTTTTTCTGAAGTGGGTGCCTGCATTTTCTGTTTGCCTGTGCTGCTTATGTGAATGCTGACTAAACCTCAACACTATTTTGCACATGGATATTTGTATCAACAGTTTATGCTGCATTTGTTTGCCACTGTAAGAGAATATCAGTCCTTTTGATCTAATGTGGGCTCTGCAAAAAATGCTTTAATTTTCTCACCTGAAGACTACTATCCAGTAAAATCTGTGCAGTATTTTGCAAGCAGTTATCAGGCAATGACTTAAGGATGATTTTGAAGTTGTCATGTCCAATGTGATTTCCCACTTCTTGCACAAGCTGTGGCTGACTCCAGAACTCTGGCTAGCAGAGGTTCCTCTAAGCAGCCAGACCAGCCTCATCTGCCCACCAAGCTCGATTCTGAAAACTTCTGCTTGCTGATACAAATTTCACCCAACACTCACTGTCAGGCACTGCCTTTCTTACTGTGTTTCTTACACAGCACCATGGCAAAGGGAAGAATTTTTATGCTTTAAGGAGGTGGGAAAACCCCAATACTATGAGCTGTATTTATTTCACAAATGTTCACAAATGTACAAGATAAGGAGTTCAATAAAAACTGATTGCAGAATGACTCTGGTTTTGGTTTCTTAATGCCGGTTTAAGTTTATAAGTGTGCCAGACTGTAAGAAGTTTGGGTGTGCTGCAGATGACCCCTTGCTTTCAATGTGTGAGTGATGAGACTCTCCGTTCTTTCCTTCTGTCTCCAGAGAGCTGCTGGGACTTTGGATGAGCCTTCCCATCCTCTGATTCTCCTGGCTGGCTTGAGACCAAGGCTGGTGTTTTTGTGGAGGGTGGGAAGGGAGGGATGCAGAGTAAGGGCTCAAGAGCTGCAGTTCCTACAATAACAGGTGCCTGTGCAGTCAATTGGACAGAGATTCCTTAATAAATGCAAGGGAGGATGGGCCAGCCTGTGTTTCGGTGGGAAAACAATGTCCTTTGGGAATTGTGGTGAAACTATGGCATGAAAAGGTGCAGGAGTTCATGAGGCATGTGGGTGTTGTTCTGTGTGTAAGGAGCAGCTGGGAGAAACTGAAGGGACTGTCTGTGTTATTTCAGAGCTTTTTATTTGTGCTGTCACTTGGCATCTTGGTCAGTTGAATTGCTCAGGCTAAAGCACGACGAAGGTGGTTTGTATCTGCTAGGCAAGTAATAAACCACTTACCCCTTGGTTTTTTGGTCCCTGTTCCCTTATGTGGGCAGCCCTAGCTCAGCCCTTTCCAGAGCTGAGGACCCTGCTGGCCACTCATCAGGATCTTGTTGCATCTCAGAGGCACAGGGAAAGGCCAGTGGGGTAGGAGGTGTAGGAGGTCTTCCTCTACCTCCCTCAGGGGATGGGGCCAGTCCTGCCAGCACAAGCTCCTTGCTTTCATTCTGGCTGTTCAGGCACCTCCTCACACACACAGGGTTCTCTGTCCTCAGCTTTATCTTCTTTGTCTTACACATCCTTCTCATGCCGTTGCCAGCAGCAAGTGCAGATCACTGCTTTTGCTTTCACCTTTAACTTTTGGCAGCCCACTCAGAGGTGGGGGAAAAAACGGATTCTGATAGCACAGCCCCATAGGCCAAAGGCCAGCGTTGCTCCCAGGCTTCACCCAGTCAAGAAAAGACCATTTCAGCATGAGGCCAAAGGCTAACCAGGCACAGTGAGCAGCAGGGAACATGTGGGATCAAGTTCCACCTGCCTGCAGGCTGGAGGCTCCTGCTGCTGAGCTGCAGCCACAGTCCCAAACACAGAGCTGAACAGGTTAAGAAATACCCTGCCAAGGTGGATCAGGTTCTTAACCAGATCACTGGTTTGTGCAGCTGGTGAGAGAAACATCCAGGGCTCCCTAGCACCCTGTTAGCAGCAGCCCCCAGGTCTGAGCACTGAGAGCCAACACCCTACTTCTGCAAGACCTCCTGACAGCTGAGTCACAGCCTAATGGCACCCCTGGGACCGAGCTGGCCCCAGCTGCTGAGCTGCACCTCCTCGTGGGTCACTAGCAGGAAAATTACTGGGTATAATCAGGTGTTCTGGCTCTGAGATAAAGGAAGGACTTCAGTCCAGAAAGCTGCCTTATGAAAGCAATAAATTCCCTTTGGGGAGGAAAAAAAACCACCAAACACCAACGAACCACCACCCCACACTTGCATTCCTGATGGAAGTGCTGCTGCCTTTTGCCAGTGCAAGTTAAAGGCAGATGTCTTTGAGCTTTGCTCATGAAATATCCCTGAAGGTGATCTTTATCTATATGGATTTATTGGAAATGGAGCTCTGGAGAGGAACGGGCACGGCCCCTTCCAGGGCACAAGGAGCCCAGCCCACACCCGGGTGCTGGCACTGTTTGCCACAGGGTTAAATGCATGCAGTGGAGATGCTCTATGTGGGGAAGGGTCCCACAGAACCTGGGCTCTCTCCTTCAGCCCCTGCCAAAGCTCTGCTGCAGCCATGCCCAGCCTTGCCTCCACCCATGCTGCTGTTTTGCCTGTGAGGCCCCATTTGTTCCCGAAGCTGCCTTGACTCTGCACAGCAAACTGCATTTCAGACCATGCCCAGCTGAAATGCTCCTTTCCCCGACACATTACCTCATCAAAGAAGTCAGTTTTCTGGTTTGTTTCTGGCAATGCATGAGAGAGGTGTCTGGGAGGGAGGAATGCAGGCAAGGGATGCTCTTCTGGGCATTGCTGGATGTTCCAGCAGCTCCTGGACATCTGGACTATCTCTGTGCTTTCCCCAATGTCAGGGAAATGATAGAGGAGAGATGGTTATGTTCACAGGTTATTCTGAGTTGGAAGGGACCCGCAACGATCATCTATTCCAACTCCCAAGCGACTCCCACACAGGGATCAAACCCACAACCCTGGAGCCATGGGCACCACGCTCCATCCATCCAAGCCTCCCATCATTTAGACCATGTCACTGTCCAGCAACTGGTTTGTTCAGTGCCAAATGCCAAGTCATCCAGTGGCTGCAGTGCTGGAGGATGGTGAGTGAGGGGAGAGACTGAAGGTCCTGACTCGTGGTGAGACAGTAAGAGCAGCCAACTCACCTGGGACCACCCTGCCTCAGCCTTGAGAAAAACGCTACCTCTATTTAGAGGAAAAGCTAAGTGCTGTTTACAGTGCAGGTTACACCTGCCAAATCCCAGGCTTTGTAAAATGGTTGCCTCGTCTGGTGGTGACCAGCTGGGTCGGTGTGCCCAAACCAAAAGTGTGAGTGGTCTATGTACCCCAACCACCCCTATCTTCCCTGTGTCAGAGATCCTTCATGTCCCTGGGGAAACTGGAGTGAAGGCCGTGTGCTGATCCACAGCAAGTCCACTGCCTTTTGGACCTGTCAGGATGCGGGAACGAGCGGATCAGCCCCATGGGGCAAGCAAAGCAGGTCTGACCCATGAAGGGTGGGAATCCCAATGCGTTTGAAGGTGCCAGTGCCTTGGGGCCCTTCCAGTGTCCTCCTAAGCAAAGCCAGCAGGTCTACTCTTCCCCTGCTGCCTCCAGAACATCACTCTCCCCACAGACACCACCAGTAGATGCACCATCAAAGGAGGCTCATCAGATGCACTGAAAACTCCATGGGATGTACAAGTGAATGCTGACCTCTCCTGAAATGGGTGTGAACGGCTGCTTCGACGCAGTAACAAAAATGTAAGTTTTCTAACCCGTTCTGGCTTGGACTGTGACAGAGTTGGGCTAATGCGTCTCACTCTGGGTACCTCACTCCCTTATTTAGATTCCTGCTAAGATGAGTTTCGTCCTGAACTGCTGCCCTGCTCAGAAGTGTCATTGGGCTCTGGCCACAAACAATTAAGTTCTTTATCTGTTTGGAGGTTTTTTAAGACCTACGTTATGCAGAGGGCTGCATAAAATCCATGTTTTGGACAGATGGTTCATGCCATGTTTCAGCTGGAATAGTTTTGCAGTAAAGTAAGATTTTTACACCAATTGTGTAATTGGTGAAAAATATGTTTAAGAGCAAGTATTATCCTCCTTTTTTTTCCCAGTTACCCATGTAATTCAGCTAGAGGGTACTATCACCAGTATTCCAATTCACAGTCCAATTCAGGCTGACTAGTTGCAGTTTTAACACCATAGCCTTGTAGAAAAATGTCTTTCTCTGATGGCCAAAGATAAGCCAAGAACCAAAGAAAGCCTCTTCTGCCCTGATTTGTCTGCTGGGCCTTCCCAGAACATTGCTAACCCTTCTTCTCCGGACATCCTCTCAAGCCTCACTCTCAAGTTTCAACTGCTTTGATAAAGCTACTTTGATCATTAAATTACGTGGGAAGGAAAAACGTGGGTTTCTTCCCACTTGGTACAGCAGAATCAGGAACATTTTAAAAACAGATTCTCTCCTCAAAGAGAAAAATTCACACTAGAAGTAACCGTGGTCATGAAAGATCTCTCCTCCCAAGCGCCCAGAAGTAAAACCTGAGTGTTGCATCCCCACCAAGATCACAGAATCACAGAATGGTTTGGGTAGGAAGAGACCTTAAAGACCATCCAGTTCCACCTCTCTGCCATGAGCAGGGACACCTTCCACTATCCCAGGTTGCTCCAAGCCCCATTCAACCTGGCCTTGGACACTTCCAAAGGTGGGGTATCTACAGCTTCTCTGGGCAACTTGTGCCAGTGACTCACCGCCCTGACATTGAAGATGAGCTGAGTACTGCGAAACTGCCTCTGCGTGACCTCTCCTGTTGCACCTTGTGGGAGCACAGAGCCATCCCAGTGTTCTCAGCTGCTCCTGTCACTCCCTGCACTTCCCTCACTTTTTATGGCTGTTGGCTGCTTCTCTCCAGTTGTTCTTCCCAGCCTGAGGACACTGGGGTTTAGTCAGTGGAATAAAGCTCAAAAAGCTGCAAGATAATTTCAGATAGAGGATGGGGCAGTGCGAGCCCACTGTGGAATGTGCTGTCGTGTGTTTTTTCCACTTAGTAATATAAGCACTGCAGAATAGCAAGGTAAGATTAGGTATCCATGAAATAAGTTTTTATTATGTGTACAGGCTGTGATGTGCCTGGTGCTGCTGAGTGGATGGAAGCATGACAAGGATACCAGTGCAAACCCAGCCAGTCCCCTATGGACCAGCTCCTCCTCTGCACTTAACACAGACACAGGCAAAGCAGGAAAACCCATGTCAAAATACCTGCTGTCCTCGGGTGCTGGGGAAAAATCAGTTGTGTGTGTGACCGTAGGGCTGGTGATGCCAAGGAGTCAGAGAGCACAGCAGATCTGGGAAAACACCATCATGGTTAAACCTCAGTTGGCAACTCAGCCCCACATGGCTCCTCACTCAGGAGAGGGGAGAGGATTGGAGGGATAAAAGTGAGAAAACTCAGGGGTTCAGTTAAAAGCAGTATGACAGGCAAAGTACAAGCTGTGTGAAGAAGCAAAAGAAAACATGGAATTCATTCCCTGTTTCCCATGGGAAGGCAGGTGTTCAGCCATCCCCAGGAGAGCAGGGCTCCATCACACATAACATTGACTTGAGAGGAAAAGCATCGTCACTTCAAATGTCCCCCCTTCCTTCTTCCCCCAGCTTTACATGCTGAGCATGATGCCACATGGTCTGGAATATCCCCATGGTCAGGCAGGGTCAGCTGTCCCAAATCCTTTTGCATCCCCTGCCTCCTCACTGGTGGCGTCGGGTGCAAGGCCTTCTTTGTGGGCCAAAACACCTTCAGGGATGTACCTGCTCCAACACGGCCTTACCCCTGGTGGCAGCCCCTGCTCTGTTGTGGGCTTAGCCACGGCCACACACTTTGAGGTGCTCCAGCAGGACCTCATGCACAGCCGCTGATGTTTCCAGGTGTACCTGTTGCCACATGGACTCATCCACAGCCACATGTGCCTCAGGGTGCTCTTCTCCCGCGTGGACTCACCCACAGGTCACAGTCCCTTTGACTCAAGCTCACCCTGGAGTTCCAGCCTGTCCAGTGTGGCAGCACTGAAGCAGCAGCGATGCCCTGGGCTGTCTCCCAGCCCAGGTGTGTGGCCGTGGCTGTGACTGGAGCGATCCCAGGCACAGTGGAATGAGGCCGTGGGCAGCACAGCACTGCAGCAAGCAGCAAAAGCGACCAGCAGCCACTAAAAAGCACGAGACTCTAATACACAGTTCCCCACGTGAGCCCACAGGAGCCTGGCAGTTAGCAGCTAACCACCACTGACAGCTATGAATAAAGTCGATCTAGCACATCCCAATCAAACCTGTCACTACCTTGAACACTTCAAGCACCAAAAGGGACTGTCAGGTTTAATCCCAGCCAGCAACTAAGCCTGAGCATTCTGGTGTAGCAAACAGCTTTTACTTTGCCCCGAAAAACAGCAGATGAGGGGATTTTCTCCTTCAAAGTCCTCAGACTTGCTGCTTAGACCTCTTTTTTTTTTTTTTTGCTGAAGAAAGTCTTTAATTTAAAATATATTTCTCTAAACAAAGAATTTTATTTCAAATTGTCTTCTGTCCCTCCAATACCCATCTAAATTTCATTTTCCTTTCAGGTTGAAAAGATTTCTTGTAATTGTTCACTGAACACAAGAATCTTATTTTTGAGCACACGCTTCTGTAGGAGATAGCCAGGCAGGGGTGGCTGGGTTATTCTGTAACTGCAATGCCCAGAAAACACAATTCTTCCTGGGGCTGAGGTTATTTGCAGCCTCTTCTCAAGAGACCTGCCTGCTTTGTGTCATATCTGATAGCCCACGAGATTTTTTCCACGATGGATTACCTCTGGCAATGTTTTCCAGAGAGTTCATTTATTGCAAAAAAGGCCAAAGGTAATGTCATCCTTGTGCTAACACCTACACCAGTCATGTCTTCAAAAGTTAAATTCCAAAAGGAGCATTATGACAAGCCTTATTCTTACCTGATCACCTCAGAAGTGGTGAAGTGTCTTCCACTGCTGTGTTTTGGGGGAATCACTGGGACAGGCAGCATTGTGTGCTGGGGAAAGAAAGGACTGAAATTACAACGGGCTATTCCTTCTCCATTAAAACCTTCATCCAGGTATTTTCCTGATCATCCAGCTGGCGTTTGGAAACCGTCAGGGAGCCGAGGCTGCTCACTGCTTTCAGCTGGTTTAGTAGTAAAGCAGTGGCATGAGGAGCAGGAGAAAGAAGTTTAGGGCTGGAAGGGGTGGAGAGACTAATCCGAGGATCCCAGAAGACACAGAGATTTCCTAGCAGGGAGTATCTGATATATTATGTAATTTCTGTCATTGCTTATCCCTGATTCAGCAAGGCACACACTCAGGAGAGCCGGGTTTAAGCAGCAGGTTCAGTACGAGACACAAAAACAGATCAGCAACAAAATTCTGAAATCAGCATGAAATTGCTGGGAGGGTGGGTTGAGAGCAATGCTGAAGATAAGGACAAATCAAAACAAACAGTGAATTTCTTATCTGTTTTTTATACCCCAATCATCTACCCTCGGAGAGCAATCAGGTGCTGGGCACAGTTAGGTGTGGGGCAGGACCCAATCAGAGTCCCTGATTCAGGAGCTCACGGGTGTCCCCTGCCACCAGCACATATAAACTCAGCTCTGGAGCCAGAGAACACACTCGACTGACACGCTGGAGGTGGTGAGTGTGGCTTATCTGTTACTTAATGGGACCCAGGTGATTCCGGTGTCATGAAGAGATTAGAAATTTGGTAGTCTGTGCTCCTCATCCCAAGAAGAGCCTGGCTCTGATCTGGGGAAGTATCTGTGCCTTCAGCAAGTTCTGAATAAATCAGGCAACCTGGGAGGTTCTGGCTTTACCCTACAAGGTCAGTTGGGCAGTGGAGAGGGTTGTCTGGAGAGCTGGTACAGCTCCATCTATGGGGATTTTCAAGACTCAAGGAGGACAAACTGCTTAAAATCCTGGGCTGAACTTAGTGCTGCCCCAGCTTTGGGTAGGAGGCTGGACTGGGACTTCCCAAGGTCCCTTTCGGCCTGGGTCACTCCATTATTCTGTTGAGCTGATGTTCCATTTGTCTTGCTCTGCAACAGCAATATCATTTCTGTAAAATAAAGGAAGAAAATGGCACCTTGCTTTGAATGGGGCAAGTTTGCATGCAACTCTTTCTGCCTTGCTGAGTTCATCATATTTTCCCTCAGTTTATACAACAAGCATCTTGATTTTCTTCCCCTTGAAGTTATCAGCGGAGTCTGATAACCTAATGACTGCAATCTGCTATCTGCAAAGTACTCTATAAATGTTAGCCTATGTTCCTTGTCATATATTTTCATTAAGTGGCAGCAGCTGTGTGTTATCACTCCCGGGCTCTTGGCTTGCCTCCCGGCTCCAGTGGAGATTTCCATTTATCCTTTGCCCCAGTCTTGTGCCGTCTCGAGATCCTGTGTTTAGCAGGAAGTAACGGGGTTTTTACAGGTCACCTGCGGTAGGTCAGGTGTGTTTGATGGCTGATCAGGGATACCTGGGTCAGATGGTGCCTTCAGGCCGGAGTTGGGAGGAATAGTGGGATATAGGTAAGAGTTTGGGTTATCTATAGGGGATTCTGCTCACACTGCTACCTAGCCCACACCTTCATGGGGTGTGACTGCTGGGACTGCCAGGAGGGGAGCAGTTCACCAGTGTCATGCCAAGGCCTCCAAAAGTCATGGGAAGGTCGGATTTTTGCCATCCTTTGCTACCATTCCAGGTCATCTGCCATCTCTCATAAACAGTTTTAGGGCTTCTATGCTTCAGGCAACTTTTAAGATTGCCTTCAGAACCACAATGCTTTATTGATGTATCTTAATCTAAATACGAATCCAGACCCTGGGCACAGCAATGCAGTGATTAGGGAGTATTCTGTAATTGGAAGGACATCTGTGCGGTCCTGCAGCACCACTCCAGGACTTACCCAGCCCTTGAGGAATTCTCCAGCAGCAAGGAATGTAAATATCATCCCAGTCAAAGGCCAGCTCTTGTTTCTTTGTTCTCTGGGTGTCTAGAACATAACCCTGTATCTGCTTTGCGTGTAAAAATGAAAACCCCATTACTGACATTTTTTTGTATCAGGTGTCAGGGGAGCTGAACACAGTGAGGAGAATGCAATCTTATTTTAGAAGGTGGGAAGCCTGTAATGCTCTTCCTTCCATGAAGCCCTCCTGCACCAGACCCCTCAGCACAGCAGCAGCCTCCAACCCCCAGATTTTGGGACAGGATAGCGGCTCCTGGCAGGGGCAACACTGGGGCCTGAGGTACTTCTCTGGGGTGGCAATGGAGGTGCTTGGATGCTGCTGTTCCCAGGTAGGTCTCTGAGGGGAGTCAGGGTGCCCTGAGCTCCCAGAGAGGTCACCCACCTTCAGACAGGTCTTGGCAGATCTCCTGCAGCTCTGTGAGCTGCTCCATGCGGGAAGAAGGGCTCAGGCACCATGTCCACACAGCTGGGGCTGGAGGGGAGACTTGTGTAGTGGGACCCTGGAGCCCCAAGAGTTTCAAACCCCTGCCTCGTCCCTTTCCACCCTACCACAAAACGGTGGAGATCGGCATCACCAGAAAAAGAGAGAGAGGAAAACCTACTTGTAAAATCTAGTTTGCCACCGTTTCGGGTGGTAACCAGTGACCTCAGTTGTGAAAGCGTGCTGGCTGCCTCTGACACACTGCGGCTTATCTGTTCTTTACCCGCAAGTGACTTTTGCTCCTTCCCAGGTAATTTGCTGGGCAAATACGGATTTGCCTCAGGAGATACACTCAAGGCCAACACAAATCCTGGGTTTCAAGGAAATGAATAATTTTCTTCCCTTTAATCTCTCCCAAAAAGCAGCAGGTTTGTCGGCGGTGGGGAAGAAAACAGGGAAGATTTTTGTCGGCTGCAGGTTCCAAGGCATTTTGGTGTGACTGCCTTGCAACTTTGTGTTTTCTCAATGGTTTCTGAGTCTGGAGGAGAAAAGGTGGCTCAGAGCCTGATGTGGGGGTGGATCAGAGTCTCCTGTCTGGTCATGGGGCCAGGTGACCACACGAAGGTTGTTGGCCTCCATCTTTGGAGATACTCTGGGATCTTTGGATGAGAAGAAGGTTTGGCTGCCCGCCACAGGCAGTCTCATCCCTCTGATATTACTGAAATAATGGTGTGGTGTGTTTCTGTGTTTCAGGGGCAGCCCAGCGCTTGGGGAGAAAAACCACAGCCCCATCCTCCCAGCCTGGTGTAGAAACCACCAGGAAAGCACATCACGGACATCAGGTAGTCCTGCCACAGTGCTCCAAAGAAACTGCCACCAAGAGGGTGAAGCGAGTGAGTGAGCAGGAAGAGGATGGCAGAAATGGTAATTATGGCTGCTCTTGGGCTCATGTGTCAAGACACGAATTAATTAGATAAATAGGACCCAGCCACAAAATTGTGGTGACTGCTTGCCTGGCCCCTGTGAGTCAGTCAGGAAGACCAGATGCCCAGGAGGAGCTGGGCAGTGCCTTTATGGCCTGGGATGAAGATGGTACCCCATAGACCTGTTGACCTCTGTTCTCTGTGCTTTGCACGTTGGTCTCTAGCATCCTCCTGTTTTCAGCTTGAGTTCCTTGCCCCAGGACAGTATCCAGAGTGGATTTCCCACAGCCCCTCCATGTGGCAGCAGGTCTGGTCCTTCTGCAGGTACTCCTCTGGGTTTAGAAATGAGATTTCTTCTATTTTCAGTCACTGATTGTGTTCTATCACATCTCCAAATTTGTTCTAAATCTGAAGTTAAATATAGAAGGAGGGTCCAGTATCATGCCTTTGACCATTTCTACTACAGCAAAGTCAAAGAGAGCATTAAATTTCTTCTGATTACCAAGTACACCACCACAGAGGTATAGGAAGACAGGGCAGACTATGCAATACAAGCAGGTTAACACAAGCTTTCCTCATCAATTGAAGTAAAAGACCAGTCTCCTTCCATGACCCTATGCAGCTGCAGGGTCCTTTTTTCCTTCAAAGGTGGAATCAAGAGAAATTCATTCTGTGAACAAATGAGAAAAGGAAATTCCAGGTACATAAATCATGTGTCTTTTCTCCATGTGGCTCGTTTCCTTATCACAGAAGGGTGGTGAATGAATTTCAGAGAGGGTCACACCAAAATTCCATGTAACCCGTATTTCTGTTCTGGTCAGTAGCAGATGCTGATAATGAAGTATCAACCCAGACTCCTCCTTTTCTCTGTGTATGTGCTAGCAATACAGGGATAACAGCATAACGAATTGCCATCTTACAGGACACCGATGAGCTTTTCAACATTTTTTTAGCCTTTTCTGGTTCTATTTTTACCTGCTTTGTCCCTATAGTTGTTCCTGATAATTCCCTTTTGTCTCATTATTTGGTGCACTACCTTCTGGTCTCGCAGGATCTACAGCTCTCCCTCACCACCAGCCACTTGTTCCATTTCCAGCCTGGTGAATCCTCCTCTCTTTAGACTGTTTTGCTCTGGAACTTGTTCTGTACCCCCAGGCATCTTTGCTGCCCTTCCCTGATGCTTTGTTTCTATTAATTATTTTTTCACTCTTTATACACTTGATTCCAGAGTAGAGGTGAGCTCTGGTCCTCTGAGGCCCACCACCACTATAGGAGTATTCTCCAATTATTGCTGAGTAGGCTTACCTGAAGTTCCTTCATTGATAGGGTGAAAACCCTGCTCCTGACCAGACAATTAAATAGGAAGAACCAAATTTTCTAGTGAAGGGGATGATTTTGAGCAGCAGAAGATTTACTGGAGAGGGTACCCAGATGATGGTTTACCATGTATGTGGTCTAGCATGCCACTCCAAAAGAGTAATTTTATCATGTAATCATAGAATCATACAGTTTTTAAGGTTGGAAAAGACCATTAAGGTCATCAGGTCCAACTGTCAACCTGCCATGACCACTGTGATCCTGCTAAACCACGTCCTCAAGTGGCACACCCACATGTTTTCTGAACACTTACAGGGATAGTGACTCCACCAAGTCCCTGGGAATTCTGTTCAAATTATTTACAACCCTTTCCATGATTTTTTTTTTTTTACCCCTGATATATAACCTAAACCTCCCCTGGCACAACCTGATGATGTTTCCTCTCATCATGTCATGTGTTACCTGGGGAAAGTGTCTCACCTCGCTACAACCTCCTTTCATCTTTCATCCGGTCGCTTCCTTTCAACCTCCTTTCACCAATACAACCTCAGTTTTGGAATGCCATCAGGCTGCCCCAAGAAGGCCACCCTACCCTCATACCCAGATGCCATTTTTTGCCTTGCACAGTTGTTTTCCTCCCAGGTGACTGTGTGGCCTCTGTTTCCACAACACAGGATGTGACCAAGACGTGCCCCTTTGTGAATGGCAGTTATGAGGAAAGCCAGGAGAGCAAAGCTGACGGCACGTGGATCCGTCCCAACCTGCCCAATAGGTGCACATGGACAGCCACAACACCTGCCAGCAAGTCTCCACACTCCTATATGCCCCTGTAAGTAATTCTTTCATGCTGGTTATTCCACAGCGCGGCTCAGTATCTTTTTTTCTGAAGATGGAGGACTACTGTCACATCAGGGTGATCCAGACAAGCAGTTGCCACATTAATGTTGGTTTATTTCCCAGAAGGCAAAACTCACTTAGGTTTTACCTGAAGAGATACTTTCTCACTCCCTTTAATGTTGCCAAAAGAGCTTGGATGGCTCATCTGTTCTGTGTTTTCCAACAAACACGCTTCTGAAAGCATCTGCTTGTTTGGGGCATCTAATTTGAGATGGCTGAGAGACCTTCACAAAAATGGGTTACCTGGGCTTTTAAGTGGGCAGAAAATGGCCACACAATGCAAAGCCAAGCTCCTGCTGTGAGCTGTTCTTGCCCTCACAGCAGCAGGTTCCCTCCCAGGGTGAGGCGAGGCTGCCAAATGGCCCAGACTAGACTCAACAAGAGGTGCTTTAATGACCTGGCAAACCAGACACAGTCAAGCTACTAAAGATAAGGCTCTCCCATAAATGTCAGGGGAACTGCGGACACGTCCCTGCAGTGCAATGATGTGAAACAGGACTCCAGCTCCAGTGAGTAAGGGACTGGAGCCATGGGAGGCGCAGCACCGCTCTGCGTGGTCTTGCCTGACCAAGTGCCAGGTGTGACAAGGCCAGGGCACGGCCACCAGCCATGTGTGAAGTCCAGAACGGCCTCTGGGCTGGCCCATGAAGGAGGGAGGAGTGGACTCCAGAGCCTCCAAGCTGATCCAGACACTCACTCAGTGCAACCCCTGCAACTGCCACCCAAGGATAGAATCGGCTCCTTTCAGTTAAACTGATTATTTTTCCCCTTCATTATCGTGCTGAGCAGGAAAGCATTCTTGGGGTTTAGCAATTTAGCATCAGGGCGCCATGGGGCAGCAAGGAGGTGCCAGTGCCAGGGCCCATCCCACCCCTAGAGAAGAGAGGAGCAGCTGGGGGGCACTTGGACCACCCCAACCCCAGGCACTGGGCACCTCTCTGGGCGTTGGGTCTGGCTGAGGAGACCCACAGAGCATCACTAGGGAAGGAACTGAAACATAACCCCCTGTAGAGTGGAGAAGAAAACACACTGGGACATGTCACAGGTTCTCTTTTACTTTGCAGCAGTGCCTGGAGGGGATGGTTTTGTTTCCCAGCTCACAGATGGCAGCCCATGTAGCAAAAATTCCTGGACTTCCTGAGGTTCCCATGTGTAATCTGACTGAGTTTTGGTGTAGAAGCAGAGGCAGAAGACAAGATCTTATTTTAATTGAGAATATTTATTTTTAATCTTTTTTTCACTGACAAAGAATTAGACCAGCTGTGCTATCCCTTGAGTCAGTTCTCACCTCAGCAAGAACCCTTTGCTTTGCTTTTCCCTGGACACCTTATGGAATAACAAGCCATGAGTAAAAGCAGGAGTTTTGGAGAAAAAACATCCTTATCCACTGCAATCCTGAACTGATACCAGCATCTGCAGGGCTGAACTGTCCCAACAACATCCAAAGGCATTTGTAATAGACATTTGTGTCCCCATAGACCACCTGCCTTCAGGCTGCACACACAGGTCTCACAGCTGGGGAACCAAGCTGACCATCAACTACTATTTTTGTAGTGAAATATGGCAGCAATTAGAAAAAAAATTAGATTGGAACTGCAGAAAATTTTCCTGAGATTGAGAGAGAGGCTGCTGTCTTTAGGGGATGGTAGTGAGGGGCAGTGCTAAAGAGCAGCCCAGTTCCTGGTTCCCACTGTCACTGACCATGACATGCAGAGCAGAACAAGCTGCCTTTCCCTTCCCTGTTCCCTCACCAGGCTCTACCAATACAGAGCCTGGAGCCAGAGGAGGCCACCCAAATGATTAGAGGGATGGAGCACCTCTGCTATGAGGAAAGGTTGAGGGAATTGGGTTTGTTCACCCTGGAGAAGAGAAGCTTTGGGGTGACCTAATTGTGGCCTTCAAGGGCCTGAAAGGAGCTGAAAAGAAAGATGGGGAGAGACTATTTCCAAGGGCCTGGAGTGACAGGACAAGGGGCGAATGGCTTCAAACTGACAGTAGGTTTAGATTAGATTCAGAAAAAATTTAGTGTGAGAGTGGTGAGACACAGAAACAGGTTGCCCAGAGAAAATGTGGATGCCCCAACCCTGGAAGTGTTCAAGGCTACATTGGATGGAGCCCTGAACAACCTGGTCTACTGGTAGGTGTCCCTGCCCATGGCAGAGGGGTTGGAACTAATACAGGCTTTAAGGCTCCTTCCAACCCAGGCCATTCTATGGTTCCATGATTCTATGATCATGCCTTTCTGGGGTTCAGAGGACATATTAGCATCCCATTCACCATGATTAGTAGGTAAATAAGTGGCCTTGCTTTTTTCTCTCAAGCTGACCTCCTGCAACCTACAACAAAATGTGATGCAGGTCGCTCTCTTGAAAGCCAGGCTCTGGTTAAATGTCACCTGAAGGAACTGGAGTCTCCTTGTGCCATGGCTCAGCCCCACAGAAACCCCTGAGCATTCTGGTGGCTTCTAGAGCAGATGTACAATAGCTGCAGCTTAGGGGGAAACTCATTTGTTGTTATTGACTCCCATTTACCAGCACCCTGTAAAGGCCAGGATGTCTCTGCTACACTTTTCCACACAGGGAGGTGTAACAACACACATGTAAAGCCCCACCATTTCAGGGCTTGAGATGCAAGGAGGCTGACTCCTTTTGGTAGTAAAGACCTTCCCTAAACCACTACCCCTGTCCTCCTGCAAGGCCAGAAGTGTTTATATCATGCTTGCAAAACCTGGAGGGAGGTGTGTGTGTCTTTAAGTAACCCAGCATGTCACCCTGCAGCATATGGGCTTTCTGTCAGCAGCCAGCCATCTGCCTGGCTGCGATAGCAGACAGGGATAACTCTGGTTCAAGGTTCAAAGGATGATAGTAGGTGAGAACTGTGCAAAGCAGAGCTGAGCAGTGAGGGAGAGGGGGTTTGTCACCCCACCAGGAGACAGAAGGTTTGGCTTGCAACCAGGGGCAATATGCTTTTGGTCCAAATAAACACAGCCCTCATCAGTCTCTTCCCTCCATCTCTGAAAAAGCTCAAGAATGTGGGTTCCTTGGCTGCCTGGATAGATGTGTTCGGTTGTGTGTTGGGCAAAAAAGCCTTTTTTCATTCTGATTGCAATTTCTTGGCTTGCACCGGAATCTGAAAGTGTCTAACAAAACTGGGCAGCTGGATTTCACTGATCGCAGAACTCAGTTTAATTATTCCCAAAAAACCCTCCAGAGTACCTTGTGGCTTTTCTGGTGGCTTGGAGCTGTCCTTGCAAGTTTGGGAGTTCTGGCCAGGCAAGAAACAGTTGGCCCAGAGACAGCTGGAAATGCAAAAAGCAGAGGTAGTGCTGGGTAGGACAGAGGAAAGAGCAGGAGCATTGTATTGTGCATGGCCTCCTGGATTTCTCACCCACAGCATAAAATTCCAAGGCTTGTCAACCTCTTCTCACTCTATAGACCTGCCCTGGGACTTTGCAGAACAAGACATTTCAGGACAGCCTTGAAAATTAATTACTTCATTGTTTTTGTAAAAAAATCTACTAACTCATGAAGGAAAACTGTAACTAACTCCTGGGGTTATAAGGGGAAATTTTGTCTTGGAGTTGGGGTGTCTCTCCATGGCCTTGATTTTGTTGAAACCTCACTCAGATTTTATCTTGGCTCATGTTGTATGAGAACCGCTTCAACTATGTTTTTTCCTGTGTTATTTCAGAAAAGAAGAAAAAAAGATCTTGCCCAATATCCTCAAGAAAGTTGGCTGCACCCCAATGGTCCGAATCAACAAGATTGGGAAGTCCTATGGGCTCAAGTGTGAGCTCTGTGAGTGTCCCCTTTCCACCAGGTTTTTCCATGCCACGGTGAAGGTGAGGGGCGGTGTTGGAGGGGGGCTTCAGAAGAGGCTCTGTGAGAGGCAGCACAGGTGGGGAGGGCCAGATGTGGCACATGTTGGGTGCTCCTGCTTATTAGGTTACACTACACTCATTTCTTGGGCCAAAGAGTATGGTTTTGAGCAGCAGTGAGCAGGGGGTGAATGGCATCTCTCCCCTCAAATAGCAGCAGCATGAGCTCAGAGCAGATCTGGGCTGAATTTGGGGATGGGTGGATGACAATATGACATCAGGAAAGGAGGTTGCAGCACCTGGGGTGCTGTGCATGTGGTGTGCACAGGGGAGACTGCCTGACCCTTCCCAAAATGTGGTGGCTGGGATGGGGCAGAGGGCATGACAGGAGCAGCTTGGGCTCTGGGAGACACACATCAATGTCACCCCTGGCTGCCAGGCAGTGCTCCCATGCAGGGGGGAATCCTCTTTGTCATGACATTGTCTCTGCCAGCCCAGCTGGAGCCAGGCCAGGCACTGCCACTCTGCTGCATTACTGTCCCCAGGGGCAATACAGCTCCAGACAGAGCAGCAGGAGCTGCGGGCAGTTGGCATCATTAGGAATGTACATGCCAATCCCTAGGGCTAATAGTCAGGCCAAGGTGCTGACTGCAGGGCCAGGTTCTCCAGCAGGATCCAAGTCCTCCCCCTTAGGAGATGTTAGCATAGCTGCGGTGGTATCTCACGTAAGGGCTGGTTTCAGCCCAGTCCCCTACAGACATACGGATAATAAGATCAGATCTGTGTATATGGACTTTTCAGTCTTCTTTCTCATAACCTAATAATTAATTTAATCCAAACTGGGCAGAAAGGCAAGCTCTCAGAGGCAGAAAGTTTCATGAGTGTCACATAGCAGAGTGGCCAGCAAGGAGGAGAGTTTTGATGAACACCTCGTTCTTAAAACGGCACTGAGGGACCTTGGGGTCCTGTTTGGCAGCTGGGAATTCACAGGGCAACGAGCCTCCACCAGGTGTACAGACACGTGAAGTGTGCTGTGCTCTTCCACCAGATCCCCTCTCGGGACCTGAGATCTTTTGCTGCTAACCCTGCAGCCTCTACATGGCACCACCTCCCAGCTTCCCAGAATGATACCTGAGGGGGTGATTGGTACAAGACCACGGAATGGAGGAGGTGGGAGGATGGGTGTGCAGTGTCTGGTTCGCCTCTGAAGCAGCCTGTCCCTTGGAGGATGTCTCGCTGGGGCAGGAGCCTTAGTGGCAGGGGAGGATTTGGTGCAGAGGGAGGCGCACAGATCCCATTTTCTGGGATGGTGTCTCCCTCCCCTGGCACAGGAGGGGAAGAAGAGCAGGACAGGAACGGCAGCTACATAGTTCTCTGCGAACAACACGTCAGCACAGGGCCTCTTCCCAAGAAAATACAGGAATGTTTGCAGCACAGCTGCCTCGGGGAGCAGTTACGGCTGAAGGGGATTGCCTTGTATTCTCTCCAGAGATCTCTGCAGCTGAAGTTGTGGCACGTTGCATTATAAAATATAATGATGACCACAAGATTTCTTTCTCCATTTGGGCTGCTCAGGTATCGGGTTGATTTCTCAGCCTGGAGAAGGTGTCTCTGCAAGGATGAAGGGAATGACACTCTGGAAATTTCCACCATTTCTCCCTGGTATCCATGAAACAGAGTTCAATACCATCAGTTCAGGTGCAGGTGTTCATCTACACCTGAAAGAAGAGTCCTGCCCTGAGTTTTAGCCCCAGTTAGGACCAGGCTGTGCCTTGCAGTGTGAACATGTCTGGCAAAGTTAGTTGATATTTTTGGCAGCTCAGTGAAGGAATGAGAAATTTAGCTGACACTTGAAAGCGTTCTTCCTATTGTTGGTTTTTTTTTTTTATGACACCCCATTCAAGACCACAGATATCCCTGCAGTAGGGGACCTCTTACAAACTGCAACACCCCAGGAGAAACAGTGGGACTTTGTTGCTGAACCTGCCAGTGCCTTGCTCTGAGAAGAGTCCCCAAGGCAGGGCAGCAAGGAGTATTTTAGCAGTGTGGGACCTTCCACATAGAAATGACTGTATGTCTGGTTGATTTAAAACCCATCCTGGACTGCCCGGGCCTGCCCACTGCTTCCAGGGTGCTGGAGGTAAATGAAACTGGGGGGACAGAAGGACTCTGGGCATGTATGCTGATGGATAATCCCACCAGCTCTAAGGAGATGGTGGGTTCACTCCCCCTGAGCAAAGGACCATCCTGCAGAGGAGGAATAGGTGTCCTAAAACAACCTCGGGGAGTACAGAGCTGGTGCTCCTGACTGCAGCTTGTGCCTGACCCTCCCTTTGCATTTCCAGTGGCAAAATGTGAGTATTTCAACGCTGGGGGCAGCGTGAAGGACCGTGTCAGCCTGAGGATGGTGGAAGATGCAGAGAGAGCTGGGATTATAAAACCAGGAGACACTCTGATTGAACCTACTTCAGGAAATACAGGTGGGAAGAGCAGGGATGCCCCCTATGCCTGGATACTGGGCAGGATGGTGGTTTTGAGGGGCCGTAGGAGGGGCAGGGATTGGATGGGCTCCTGGCCTTGCGGTTACCAGGTCATTTTGGAGTCAAACATCTCTGACTTCATCCTCCCCTCTGCTCCCCCCGATGGCCGTGGGCATCCTGGGGTACTGAGGTGCCTCGTTGCTGAAACTCCCAAAGGCCTGCCAGGGTCCTACAGCTGCACAGGTGTGCTCAGAAGGTGACTTTGTGATAAGGCAAACAGTCTTGGGAGCTGGGGCAACACCAGGTGTTTTCAGATTGGGAAGATTTTGAATACTCAGAGGTTCCCAGAGAGGTTTTCCTTGATGGGCTGAAAGAGAAAACATGATTTTCCCTTGTCACCTTGTCCACGAGCAGTGGACTGCAAGATTAGGAGGCACAACAGAGGAGCCCTCCCTGTTTTGCAACCTCCACAGGACCACTGGTGCAAGTTTCAATGTTCGTTTGCTGCTCGCTGCCCCATGACAAGGACATGTGCTTGTGCACAGCATGCTTTCCTTCAAAAAGACACAGCAGAGGCTGTCGAGGCTCTGGGGTGGAGTTTAGGCCATGTCCCTTGCTGTGCTCCCTGCCTCCCCCTCACTAGTCATGCAGAACAGGGCTCATCTCTAGGAATTTTGCTCCTTACTGGCCCATTGCCTCAGACATCCCCAGAGCTGGTCCCCCCTTGCTCCAGTCACCCCTCAGACATGGGGTGAGGGGACCTGTGTTTCCCCCAAAGCTGTTCCACAGGGGGATCCTGCTGACTCCCTGCCTGCCTGAGACAGCTGGAGTGGCACCAGGCTCCCCACAGCCCCTCACAGGGACACACTGCTCCAGCCTCACCTTCTTCCTCTGGCTGAGGAGCAGCTGGCTCCATCCATCATCCCCATGAAATTGGAGCCAGGGGTGCCCTTTGCCCGCTCCTCAGAGCTTGACATGTGCAGCTTTAAGTGTGAGTGTGTCTGTCCCCCACCACAACCGAGAGTGTTTGAGGGGGGAGGGAAGGCACTCCTGCAACAAAATCTGGAAGAGAACTGAGCCTCGGTAAGGGGAGGAAAGCGCTCCCCAGCCTTCCCATTCGCTCTGTGCCACACTAACAGACTTCTGCAAGCAGCAGGGACACTGCAGCTCAGCTCACCTCTTAGTGCATCCATCCATAGTCCCTGGTGTTCCCAGCACATCCTGGGCGGCTCATGGAGGATGCCCTCACCTGTAGCTGGCTGGTGAACATTTCCAGGCTCCATTTACTGATGGGAGAGAGGAAGCAAGGCACATCGGTTGGATGGCCTTGTAAAAATGCTGTTGTTAACCAATTCATTTTCCTCCCTACCCCCTAGGAATCGGGCTGGCACTGGTGGCTGCAGTGAAAGGTTATCGCTGCATCATTGTCCTGCCGGAGAAAATGAGCATTGAGAAGGTCAGAGCTCCCACATCTCCTTCCCTGCCTCTCTCTGCCTCCCACTTTCTGGAGCCCGAGTGCCCTCCCCTGTAAAGGCTAATGAGCCTGCCCACACGCTGTCAGAGCTGTTACTCAGATGGTTGCCCTTGCATAGAAAAAAAGCACCCTTTGATGGCTGGCTGAGTATTTAGTGACAGAAGAGCAGCCGAGGTGATGTGTGGGCTGCAGGGGAATGGAGCAATATCTGCTGTTTGTGAAGGACAGGCCTGAGTAGAATGGAGGAGAAGCAAGCAGGTTCCATGGCCCATCTGCAGGTCCTGCTCACTTCCCCTTTGACATCTGACAGGTCACTTGGTCTCTTGTGTATTCATGGTTCTCTTTAACCTTGAGACTCTTATGATTGCCTCAGCTGCTTTCTCAAGGTGATGGAAGTCAAGTCACTTGCAGGAGAGCTGATGACCAAGTAAGAATGCTGTCCTGGAGATGGCAGTAATCCCACCTTGGTGAGCCAAATCCTCACAGACTGCTCAGCTGAAGTGTGCCAGTGAAGCCAGCCCTGGGGCCTGATTTAGCTCAAAAATTAGCCCTTCCTTGAAGTATAACCCTCATTTCAACTTAAATCTTACTTAAGCTCAGTCTTAAGCCATCTCCAACTGCCATGGGCTTCATCTCCATGTGCCTCAAATACCCCTCACCCTTCTTTTTTGATCCTTTCTCCCCCTGACAGCTGCATCTCCCAGTGGAGCTGATTTGTATTTGCTCCTTCCCTGTGCTTCGTGAGGGAAGGGACTTGGGGCAAACGCCTCCAATTTGGATGCAGGGTCTCAGACCCCAGGGCACAGGAGATACGATTCCCTACGTGGTCCCCTCTGCCCTTTTCCCAAGGAGCAGCGCAGTGTTACCTCCCTCTGGCCTATCCCCAGTCTGCCCTCCAAGTAGGACAGGACACGAGGCCAGGCTTGAATCCATGTGCCAGCTCCAGGCAGGGGTCACTGGGGTGCCATGAGCATGTCAGAGATAGTACAGTCCAGAATTGGGCATTGTATTTCCAAATGATAAATGTGTCCCACATGCAAGAGCTGCTCTGGCATCCGACACTGCCATGAGCCCTCGGGTTTGGATTACTCATCCCTGGGTGGCATCGGTTGCATTACATCTTCTCTTTTCCCTCCTAAAGGTTGATATTCTGAAGGCACTGGGTGTTGAAATCGTGAGGACCCCGTGCACCAGCTTTGATGCCCCGGAGTCGAACATTCGTGTTGCCTGGAAGCTGAAAAGCGAAATCCCAAACTCTCACATCCTGGACCAGGTAAACGCTGTCCCTCCCCAGACTCTTTCCAAATACAATTTGTAGGGTGTGATCTAAGTGCGCCCGGGCTTGGGGGCTTTGTTCAAACTGGCACTGGAGGCTGATTTCGTCAGTGTTTTATGGTGTTTGAAACTTAATCTCCCCTTTGCAAAGCGCAGGGTGACAGAAACAAAATAAGGGACACTTTCAAACTTGTAATACATACTTCTGCCAAAGCCTGGATGTGGGCGAGGCTGGGCTTTCTTGCACAATTGAAAGACTCCTCAAATTGCTTCAGATTTAACTTTGACCTGAAAAAAATAGCTTTTTATGTGTGTCTAGCAAACTCCTTAGAAATAAACCTCATGCTGTAAAGGGCAAACCCTGGTGACTCACACCAGCGGTTCCTGCAGTGATGGGTCTAGAAACTGATTCTCTTTAAATCACTTTGGTCTGACTCCACTGAGGGAAGGCATCCCTGTAGCAAGCAGGGAGCCCCTGGAGTGCAGGAAAGTCAGGGAAGCTGCTTCCTGTTAAGAAAAAAAGGAGCTCAGAGACAGAATATGCTTTTCAGAAGAAATCTTGGCTATGGGTGTCAATGTGAGGTGCACATGTATCACCTGCGCAACCCCTGTGGCAAATCCCCCTGTATGGGCAGGAGAACTCTTCTGGCTCACACTTCCCAGCCACCTGACCATCCCCACACCCAGTGGGCACCAAGTGCCAGAGAATGAGCATTCATGGGAACACTTAATCTTCCAGTATGGAAAAAATTCCAATTGTCCTTGGGAATCTATCCCAAAGCGGCAAGCAGGAGGAATACCTGTGACCTGGTCTGGCTGGGTCGCATTTCACCCCTCACCAGGGAGAGGAGCGGGCAGCTGCCTGCTCTGGATACAGTTCATCAGGAACTATTGCTGTTTTGGTGTTTGACCAACACTTCACACAATAACTCCTGCTGCTCTCTGTTGAAATAAACAGTACCGAAATCCAAGCAATCCCCTGGCTCATTACGACACCACGGCCGAGGAGATCCTGGAGCAGTGTGAAGGTACCGACTGTGCTGTTGTTTCTACGTGCTGAGGGTGTGTGGAAGGCTATAGCTCTCTCCGAGAGGTTTATTTTACATCATTTATTGACCTGAATGTCTAGAAACAGCCCAAAGGGCCTCTGTAGGCGACGGCAGTGTTATCTTAATACTGACACGAGGGGTGTAGCAACTTCTCCTAATCCACTCCAGATACACCTCAGCCTGCAGGGCTTCCCGGCTGTGGCCTCACATTGCAAAAGCCTGAGGGAGGAGACCAGAGGCTTAAGAAATTCAGGCTGAGCCTACAGGAGAAAGAACATGTCTCTGG
Source organism: Pitta sordida (assembly GCA_013390025.1). Lineage (NCBI taxonomy): Eukaryota > Metazoa > Chordata > Aves > Passeriformes > Pittidae > Pitta > Pitta sordida. The sequence goes on along the minus strand of WEKX01002647.1, from coordinate 281,271 downwards.
GGGGCCACAATGTCTCTGTGACCTTTAGCTGGGAGCACAAGTTGTCCCAAAAGGCCCTACTGGGGAATATAAATCCATCAGGGCATGGCAACCTGCACCCGATTGAACACCTGCATTTGCAAATCAAAGTAGACTGAAACTTCACGAACTAATGACATCTGAAGTGATGGCTGGGGGAGGATAGAGGACTACCACAGTCCATGTCTGTGCAGATAGAAATAAAATTTATTGCCAGTTCTGGGAACACTGAAAAATGTAAACAAGACTCAAGAGCTTTGACTGGAGAGCAGTTACAGCAGTAAAGTGTTTGGGTCGCAGGCACAAGAGAATCCCAGCCTTACTTCCACTATAGCATTAGGTTTTTTTCCTGCTGGCTGCCAGGCATGATTTACAAGTCCCCTTTTCCCAATGCAGTTGCAGCATAAGGCTCTGGAGGCCTGTCTCCAGTTCTGCTACTACCAGTCCTAAATCTTTATAATTTTACTGATGGTAGTGAGGCTACATCTCACTGAGACAGCTGTCATGGCAGAGCTCTGCCATCTCTCCCCTGTGGGTGTCAACACAGACTGAAAAGCTGTGCTCCTTAGTGATATGTGCTGCTACTCACATGTGTGCTTTGCTTAGGCACGGTGTGGTTGAAAGGGCTGGAAGTGCTCAGATATTCCCTTTGCCTCAAGTCACAAAATCACAGGATATTCTGGGATGGAAGGGACCCACAAGGATCATTGAGTCCAACTCCTGGCCCTCCATGGGACAGCCCAAGAATCCCATCATGCCTTGATGGGATTGGTCGGGCTTGGGGCTGTGACCACTGCCCTGGGGAGGCTGTTCCAGTGCCCAGCCACCCTCTGGGAGAAGAACCTTTTCCTAACATCCAACCAAAACTTCCATTGACAGAGCTTCATACTGTTTCCTCAGGCCAGTAGGTGCCAAAGATATAGAAATCATGGAGAGCTGGAGTGGGAGATCTGGAGGTCACCTTCAGCCCCTTGCACTGAGGCAGGATCAGATGTGCTCAGATCCCGTAAGCTCATCTGAGCTTCTCCATGGGGCCACCAGTTTTGGCCAGTGGCCTCTGTCTGGCCCTTCCTCACATGGGGTTCTGGCAGCCAAGGGACACAGGCTCTGCATCTGGACAGGGTCCTGAATAAAGGGGAGACCATGCTAGAGACCATACGGAATCTCTGCAAGTCTCTCTCTTCCTTTTCTTGCAGGCAAGGTGCACATGGTTGTGATTGGGTCTGGCACAGGAGGCACCATCACTGGCATCGCCAGGAAGCTGAAGGAGAAGTGCCCAGAGTGCAAGGTGAGCCAGGAGACAGGGCTGCTGTGGTTCTCATGGAATCGTAGAGTGATTTGGGTTGAAAGGGACCTTAAAGATCACCCCATTCCACTCCCTGTGCCATGGGCAGGGACACCTTCTACTAGACCAGGTTGCTCAGAGCCCCATCCAGCCTGGCCTTGAACAATTCCAGGGATGGGATCAGCCACAAATTCTCTGAGTAATCTGTGTCGGGGCCCCACTAGCCTCACAGTAAAGAATTTCTTCCTCATATGCGATCCAAATCTACCCTCTTTCAGCTCAAAGCCATTCCCCTTTGTCCTGTCACTGCATGCCATTTCCTGCCTAACCCCATGGCTCACTCCAGTAAGCTGTTGATGTCTCCACATATTTGCTTTTTCACAGCAATCTTGGCTTTTTTTTGGAAACAATTTGTTGTTAGGCCCAGATTGATCTAGACTGGCCCTAACAACACACATTTAGACACACATCCAAGTGCCTTGGAAACCAAAGTTTCCAGAGTCCCATTAAGGTCCCCCACTGCCTGGTGCCCTGCCCTGTGCAGGATGCTGCTGGATGCCCACACAGGAGTGGCTGGCCCAGCTGACAGCATTGCTGCTCCTGGTTAACCTGCCTGCTGGAGGTTTCTGTTCTGGCAGCTCTAGGAGGGGGCACAGACTGTGCAAGTGCTTCTCCTCTGCTCTTGCAAAACCTTCTGTGTTTTATGGTTGACATCAGTAACGATGCTCATCCTGCAGAGCTCGTGCCTAAAGGCTGACTGGGGGGTTGACAGGTGCTGCCTGTCTGGTGTAGTCAGTGTGTGAGCAGTCCCTGATCCACCAGAGAGGTGTGGATACCCCACTGGAGGATCAGGGCATGAGGGTACCTCCCTGACTGCTTACAGCTGCACGTGGAACCGTGTCAACATCCCTTCTTACCCGTGTACTGGGTGAGGTAACCTCAGCCCAGATCTAAATCCAGTATAAGCAACCAGGGAGGCACCACCATCATCCACCTCAGCTAGATCCAGAAAGGATGGCTGTAGCCATGGGTTTCAACATCTTTAAGCTCTCTGACTGACTTTACCCTGGAGCAGATTAAGGAGCACTTGCGTTATCCTAAGGGTTGAGCTTTGGAATTGGCAGGCTCTGCCAAAGGGGTGATGACAAACACCTCAAGAGTGATAACACTTTAAGCCACCAGTCGCTTCTGCAACAGCTGAAGACTACCTGGGATCTATTTAAAGAACCAGTGGGAAACAGCACCCTTTTATCCTGGAAGCTCTCCACACTGCCAGTGGTTAGGAATATTAATGAATATTATGGGAAAAAAACATTGCTGATAAGGGCGTGGGTAATTTTTCCTTTGAGTTTTTGTGTCTGACTGTTTCTGAGCTGCCTTTGTGGCTTAACAAAACTTCCTTCCCTCAAAGATTGTTGGTGTAGATCCCGAGGGCTCCATTGTCGCTCTTCCCAGTGAGCTGAACAGGACAAACACCACAACCATCGAAGTGGAGGGCATTGGGCACGACTTTATCCCTACTGTCCTTGACAGATCAGTAAGTAGCTTTGTGATGAGAGGCCTCTGCTTGAATTTTGGCTTTGCATCCATCCTGCTCCTGAGTTAAGGGCACCTCTGGCACCTGGCTGTGGCCCTGCCCGAGGGCTCTTGCATAAATTCCCAGTCCTGAGCAAGCTGTTGTAGAGGGACTGTGACCCCAGCAGTGAAGCATCTCTCTGAGAAGGTCTGATTCTAACTGACCCACAAGGAGAAGGTAAACAGAGGAGTAAAGGAGGCATCTTGGCACAGTATCAGCCTGCTGTGCTCAGACTCGCCAGCGTTCAGTGTGTCCTTTCACTCTGATCACACAGAAGATATTTATGTTGAGGCTGCCCTTCATCACCCTAGTGCTGCCCGAGCCTTTGCTGCTGCAGGCACCACACAGGCACAGCAGAAATCCTGTACCATGTATGTTCTGGAAGACAAGATCTAAGCCCTGTAGGACAGCAGATCATGAACCTCACACCTCTTCTTGTCAGGATTCTTCTCAATGTATCAGCTGCCACCAGACAGAACTTTAAATCCCTAATTCAAGCTACCTGTGTTCCCCTGGCCTTGTTCTTAGGAAGGTTTCTCAAAGCCTTAGACCCCAGATTCTTTCTACTTTCAGGTGTGTGTTAATTGTGTCTCTGTTGTTAGCTGTCACCTCTAACAAATAACCCAGACCTCTTCTTGTAGCTGGGTCTGATAACGCCTGCCAAAATCTCAATCATTAATGTTGTTTGGCCTGGAACGTCACGTACACCACTCCCTCTTCCACATCCTGACTCTGGACCTGTCAGACATTCCCAACTGTCTGAGGAAAGGGTGCTGGCTGGAAAGGGTAGAGTGGGTACCTGCAAGCAAGGACATATCCTCCAGATCAAAGATTCCCTGACAAATTGTTTACTTTTAACAAGTCTGGAAGGCAGCTCAGAGCTGCCAGACGTTGTAGACATCAGCACTACAGCGTGTCTCGGAGGGTTGGGGCAGCCTGAAATAGCACTGCCAAGACTCAGCCTTCTCACTGTCCTTTCAGGTGGTTGACCAGTGGTATAAATGCAACGACAAAGACTCGTTCCTCATGTCCCGTAGGCTGATCAGAGAAGAGGGATTGTTGTGTGGTAAGCACCAGCCACAGCAACTGCTTCTCTTAACAACCTTTCTGAACCTCATCCTTTCGGGTCCAAAACACTTCAGGGTAGGTGCTCTCTGCATTTTGTGTCCACTGGGTTAGTAGGGCTGAATGGCTGAACTCCAGGCTGGCGTGTGGGTCGCTGTAGATTTCAGAGGTGTGTCCGTGGTCTTGGACCTGAGTCATCAGCCACAATAATTGTAGAAGAAATAACTCTCCTCTTACTGGAGCACTTTTGCAATGGAACTGGATCTTCAGGCCTAGCTCTGTGCAGTGTAGTGTTACACAGGCTGAAGAGAGGATTAAAGGGGCTTGGGGCAGGTCAGGTGGGCTAAAAATGTTGCTCACTAACGACTCTGAGGCTCTGCTCTGTCATTGCCACACTGGAGGTGCCAGGTTTGGACTAGGAAAGTTTGAAAGAAAAGAAGGTGTGAGATGTTCTTACTGAGTATTTCTCCCAGTGCCAACAAGCTGTAAGTGATCCCACTGGCTTTCCAAAATGAGCAGGTGCCCTCAGACAAACCCTGCCTGTACACAGCATCAGCATGTTTTCACCCTTCCCTGCCACGGAGCAGGCAGGTTTGCATCCAGGACCAGACACTACGTAGGCTTGTAGTTACAGCTGATAAAAGCCCTGGGCACTCATATCCAGGGAGTTTTGGAAAAGATCAGGCCACATGTAATGAAACACTTAAATGTTGATTTAACCTAGCAGGCACAGAGTCACCGTGTTTCAACAGAAACCACTTGCTGAACTCAACTATAATTCGTGAACAGCTTCGTGCTCCCTGAGCTGCATTTTTCAGGGCCGTTCCTCGTTTGTTTGAAAAAATGTGACCTGGTGATAATTAACCTGCTGTAAAATACGTGCTGCCTTGAATGCAGTGTGTAATTGGCACACAGGTAGTGGAATGTGTTTGACTTCCAGTACTCAAACTGCTGGTGGAAGAATTGCCTCTGTAAAGCAGGGACCTGCTTTCCCTACGTGCAGCAAACCACATGCGTGCGCACAGACACAGGGAACGTTTAAGTCTTTCCATCACTCTGGTCTGGTATTCCAAGCATGAATGTAATGTTTATGGGTTTTTTTAGTCTTTACAGTACATTTAAAGCCAATCTTTGATTGCCAAGTATGTCAGCCAGGAGCTCTAGAATTGGTATGGTCATCTCCTCATGCAGAGGAAGGGTGTGGTGTGGGCAGTGTGCTATGGACATCCCTGTATCGAACCTTTTAGCCCTTGTTCTGCCTGCAGAGTCACCACAAGAAGTGGTTCATGGAGTTTATAAGGTGACTCTTAGGCTGCCTCAAAAGCCCATTCCCAAGAGCCAGCATATGAGCACATCCAGTCAGTCCCTAATTATTCCTGACCCTAAAGCCTACAAGGCTTCAGGATCAATTCTCCTCCCATCCCAGCATCTTGAGCCACCATCCCATGAGGTGCCACCTTATCCTGAGTGCCTATGCACCAGTAGCTGGGGTAGCCTGTGTCCACCGCGCTGGGACAGTGGCCCTACACCCTGGGCAGCCCTGACACTCATCTGTCTCTCTCCTTGGTACCTATCCAGGTGGCAGCTCAGGCAGTGCCATGTCCATCGCCGTGATTGCTGCCAAGGATCTGAAGGAAGGTCAGCGCTGTGTTGTCATCCTGCCCGACTCCGTCAGGAACTACATGTGAGTTTCCTGCTTCCTTCCCTGTTTTCCAGCATCAGGGTGGGAGCTTCCATAGCCTTCTGCCACATGGGGCCCTTCAGTGGCATGAGCTGAGCCCAGGTGCTGGGATTTGCTGGAGAACCATTCCAATAACTCTGGTATCATGGCACATGGAGTGAGACCAAAGGTGGGAGTCCCCCTTGGGCAGATCACAGGGAAAAAACTAAACCAACAACGGGGAGAAACAGCACATCACCCTGGCAAGCTCCAGGTGCTGGGTGTTGGGATACTTGGGGTTTATTTCCCCTTGTCACTGACTCACTGCACGGAGCAGGAGTCAGCCAGCCAAGCTGGAGTTTCTGAACTTGCATGCCTAAAGTTAGGAAGGCAAATAGCTGGCATGCTTCTAGGAGTTACTGAGCACCCGTAGCTCCTGTTGACCTTAAAAGGGGCTGAGAGCAGCCGGCTGCAGAAATCGTGGGAGCCCCGGGGGCAGTGCTGTGGTCTAGAGCACGAGACAAAGCACAGCTTCTTCTGGAAGGCTCACACACTCACTCTCTGTTGGTGATTTCCAGGTCCAAATTTGTGAATGATAAGTGGATGATAAAAAATGGGTTCCTAAGTGACGTCCAGGAGCGCAGGCCTTGGTAAGACAAATTCTGCTGGGATAAACTGTGCTGAGGGAATCAGCTTTCTGGGTCTGGAAATTATTATCTTTAAAGGAAAGTGTTCTCTTTTAGTATTTAGAAAAAAGTACAGTTAAGTCCAGATATGTCTGAGCAGGCCATAATGTCAGATCCTTTCTTTTGAGTGGTTAGATATCGCAGTTCTCGAAGTCTATAAAGGAGTTATTTCTGTCCCCAACTAACCAGTCATTGCCCAGGCCACCTAAACCCTGCTGAGCCAAATGGCCAAGGCGGGCACCCAGCTTCACTCAAAAAGCCCTCTCTAATCCAAAGCTGATCTTCAAAGGACCATTGGGCTGGTGGGGAGATGGATCCCTGTTGCACCAAGCCGCCTTTCAAACAGCTCTGCAGGTTTTTTCAGGCAGGAGACAGTAAATTTTCACTTCACGGAGCTGCTGGCCAGAGCGAACTCAGCTGTCTCTTGGACTCCATGGGGAAAGAGTCCCCTCAAGGAAGGGAGTCACAGACAAACTGCTGCTCCCAGTTGCTGGGCAAAATTGTTTAGAAAGCACCCATCTCACCTCAAAGACAACAAGGTATCATTGATGTCACCTGCTCCTTTGGGTTGCTGTGTATAACCAAAGGTTATTGCAAAACGTGTCCTAAAAACTTAATATATTTCTAAGGACTCTTGTGTCTGCTTGGAATGAGTCTTGGCCCTTTCAGGCTCTTGCATTTCCCTGCCCTTTTCTGCAAGGACAGAAGGCTGAGATGAGTTGGGAGATGCTTGTGGTCCCCCACAAACAAATGTCACTCGTCCCTCATGAGTCATGTGAGCATCTCTGCCAGGCTCTCTCCTGCAAATGATGCGTTTCGTGGACGAATTATACAGCCCAAAGACATGACACTTGCCAACTGCTGACCTCAGCCCTGCCTCTGGGGATGTATGAACACCAGGGGTAGGGAAAACTCGGCTTCAACAGGACTTGTAACATTACTGNTCGTCCCTCATGAGTCATGTGAGCATCTCTGCCAGGCTCTCTCCTGCAAATAATGCGTTTTGTGGACCAATGATACAGCCCAAAGAAGTAAAATTGGTAGGTCAACCAGTTTATGAGCTTGAAGTGAAGCCGGCAGTAGCTTCCTTGGATCCAGGACAGCTCAGCACCTTGCCAGCTGCTGGCCTCAGCCCTGCCTCTGGGGTTGTGTGAACACCAGGGGTAGGGAAAACTTGGCTTCAACAAGACCTGGCCATGGTGGACTTGTAACATTACTACTTTGGGGAATAGGAGGAGAGCTGAATTTGCAGGAAGGCAGAAAATCCCCTGTGTGCTTCTGCTCCTCTCTACTGGTCTTTCCTCACTGCTCAAGGCCACAGCTGTGCATCAAAGAGCAACAGCTCAGGGCTCCCATTTGTCTTTCAACAGGTGGTGGAACATCAAGGTGCAGAAACTGAATCTTTCAGCCCCTCTCATCCTCCTCCCAGAAGTCAGCTGTCAAAAGGCTATTGAGATCCTCCAGGAGAAGGGATATGACCAAGCTCCTGTTGTTGCTGAGTCAGGGTAACTATTTTTACTTACCACAGAGACAGCCGTTCGCATAGGAAAATCAGTCATGACGAAGGTAAACAGAAAGTCCCATTTACTGATTCAGAGCTGGGGCTCTTGTATTGGATTCTGTGGTGGACATTTTAAAAACATCATCTGCCTCATTGTGAAGATTTATCAGTAAAACTCCTATAAATAAAAAAGCCAAATCCAGTGCTCACCAGACTCAGCAGAGTCTGGATCAGTGCACAGACAAGGGAAGGCCGGAAGAGAGATGAGAGCTGGGTGGGAAACCTGCATAAATAAGCAACTGGAGAGCCCCTGAGCTTTCCTTTTCCCAGCTGCTAAGTCCTGGACTTCAACAGCAGACTTTACTGTGAAACCAAGAGCTTGGTGAGGGCAAGGACCTTCTTGACCCGCTCAAATGAGGAGAAACCTGGTGCCTTCTTTTGATGGCAACAGCAATTTAGTCACTAACTTCTACCAGAGCAGTTCAGCCCCTCCAAAAAAACATGTGCCCTACCTCAGGTTTGACCTTCTGGAAAACTCTCTGTTTCTTTACAGACGTATTTTGGGGATGGTGACCCTCAGCAACACCCTCACCTCAGTGAAGGCTGGAAATGTAGAGTTCTCAGACCCTGTTACGAAGGTCATTTACGACCAGTTCTCGAAGGTACCTCCAATGCTGTGGCTGGTGTCAACCTCTGTCCAGGGACAGGGAGAGGGGGAGAGAGGGGCACCACCACCACCTTGAGGTGTGAGAGGAGCTGGGAGAAGAGGCCAGTGAGAGGAAAGAGAGGGGAAGGCAGAGAGAGGAATGGGTAGGTGAGGGACACCTGATCCTGGTGCAGATGGGAGCCACCACTCATGGCTACAGTCGGGGGTGGGAGTTGGGTTCTTCACCACTGTCCTTTGATATGAACAAAAAGCTTAAATGTCTCTTTCTGTCCTGTTTAGATTGGCCTGGAAGACAGCCTTGGGAAGCTTTCCTGCATCCTGGAGAACGACCATTTTGCTATTGTTGTACATGAGCAGATGCAGTGTAGGTATCTGCAGAATCCACAGGCTTTGCACAATTGTTTGAGAGGGGAATGGAAACCATCAAACTGAGGTTGGAAGGTGTCAATGCAGCTGTTCCATCTGTGCAGTCCCTGAGTCCTTGCAGGAAGGATTTCTGTGCCATGGCTTTGTAAAGCCCCAGAAATGCCAACTATTCATCTGTTTTCTTTCTTGACACCACAGGGATGAGGGGAGAGGGAGGAAGCCTTAACCACAGGACCAGCACATTACTGTTTTGTGTGTCCTGCAGGATCACTTCCCAGATCCTGGCCATGGGAGTTGTGTTGTGCCCCCATGCAGGGGTGATGCTGAAGCACCCATTGGCTCCATCCTCTCACCCCATCCCATGGTTTCCCACAGAAATCCACTTTTGGGATGTGTTCATTATGGGATTTCATTAGGTCCCATCTGACAGGTAGGATAGACTGTAGGGGTGCAGTGTCTGTGCTACACATCACTCCTGAAATTGAATTCAACCACTGCCTTGCTGGTTGTGGGCAAGAGGAAACCAGGGGAAGTTTTGGGATCCCCATAGATTACCATATCCCAAGGGAAAGGTCAAAAGGAGCATTTGGCCACAATAGATAAAGCTTAGGTGGAATTCAGGCATGGAAGTTGAACAAGCTGAGAACAAAGGGGTTTGGACCATGAGCAAGTTCTGTGGCATGGGCAGATAAGTGAGAGACAGCTTGGGGCACCTGTGTGAGCCTTACCTGGACCATGGCTGGGCATAGGAATGCTCTGCCAATTCAGGAGCACCATTAGACTAGTCCAACAAAAGCAGCCATAGCACTAGGTTTGGCGGCTTCTCAATCCACTGTACAGCCACAGCCTCTTCGGTGTAGCAAACCAACTCAGTAGAGTCACCTGCAGGTTGACCACAGCAGCACAAGGGATGCTGACACCTTGATGGCAGCAGGGATCACAGCTTGCTCCTCCTGTGACCCCCAAAAGGTGTGATGGCAGGTGCTGTTCTTCAAACCCGAACTAACACACCTTTAATGTACCATAAAACTTCCAGAAGTACAAATTTGACCTTGAGAGAGTTGCTGGTTTGAAAAGAGTGAGTGAGAGAGGACACAAGTTTAAGTCTTGTAAATTAGAGGTGAAGGGTGTAACTATGCTAATTTGATGGGGTTACACATTGAGAACACAGAGCATCCCTACAGTGAGCAGTGCCCAATATCGCCAGCGAGGGGCTGCCTGCTGAACTCAGGGTCTCCAAAACCACGATGACCAAACGTCCCAACCCCTCTGCTTGTATCTCCAGGACCTGTTGACTTCAAGCCCCATTAACTCTAAAAGCTTGCAAGTCCAGCCACGTTCCCCAAAAAGGTTGCAAACAAAAGTCTGTAATTCAAAACTGCCTTGATGCACATTTCCAATTATCACCAGGAATAATTTCCTTTCTCAGCTCTGGTGTCATAAAATAAGGAATATCTATTTTATATCACATTTTGTTACAAATTAAATGGTATCAGCAAGTTAAATGGCACCCACCAAAAAAATATCAGCCAGCTGTATGCAGTGCCTCTTGCTCTGGTTTTCAAACAACACCCCCTTTCTTTTCCAGAGCTGCTGTTTTAATGCCGTCACAGTTATCCCCTTATTTATACTTTCTTCTCACACCTTCAGAGCTTGCATTTACCTCGTGTTTGGACTCTGGTGGCTAGTTTTATTTTTATTTAAGAAAACATTTATCAGACAGTTAAAGCAATTGTGGAAGTGCTCCTTTATTAAGGGTGGTGTAGGACGTTATGAGAACAGAGTAGAAAAGTGACTCACTGCTGCCTTTAAAAAGTTTCATTAATTTGCCCTTAAAAGTCTTGTGGTGCTAGAAACAGGACTGGAAGAGAATTTGGGTAAAACAACTGGGAAATTAAGTTTCCTCTCTGGGAAAGGGGGCATAATTTGCAGTTAAAACCTTGTTGTTGCAATCCTAGCAGCCTGACTGAGGCTCCATCAGATGTTTCTGTTGAGGCAGAGCAGAGATAGATGCTGTCCAGGCTGAGGTTTTCTTTTAATAAATGAACACCAGCCTCTGCACAGCTGGCAGGGGATGAGGGCAGTGGGTGGGGGGGTTATGTTTTGGGGTTCTTTCCCTACTAGACTGTCATTTCCTGTGCTTACAGTTGATGGAAATGGCAGCTCCTTCATGAAGCAGATGGTGTTTGGTGTGGTCACTGCGATGGATCTCCTCACCTTCGTCAGCAGAAATGATAAGAAGTAGAAGAGCCGCTGCCTCCACCTCCTCCAGCAGGGCCAGCTGTGCCCCCCAAGCCCAAAATGCTCTGGTCTAATCCAGCCCATTCTCAAATCACTAGCAGAAAATTGTCACGTATTAATATTTGTCTTCCAAACGCCACCAGAGTGCCACTGAAGAGAAGATAACCAAAGAAATTGCATTTAATAGCCGTGTGTGGTTATACGGAGCTTCCCAAGGCTGGACAGGCAACTCTGGGGGGTGCGGATGGGAAGGGGGTGATTGTTACTGCCCAGATTTTAGCAGGTGGGAGTTTGGTGCGTTTGCCAGCTGTAGGTACCAACAACTGGCAGCTGCTGCAAGTTGTCCTGGGGAAGCCAAGTTTGATCTTAATTTTGCTGTCAGGCTATGTGTTCCGGGAACTGACAAGGCAGGTGAGAAGAGCCATTTGCCATGTCTACCCAAAACATAAATGAAACAAAATGTGACGAAGGGCTGTGGGACCAAACCAAAGCACCATTAAAACCCAGTCTGGGTGAGTTGCTCTTAAAAGACCCAAAGACTGCTGCTCGAAGGTGGCAGCAACCAATTTCTATTTTGGCCTCCTGCTAAGTGGCTTGTCCATATTCTCAATCTCATTTAGTTCATATGAGACTTTTATTAAGTTATAGAAGGCTGAAGTATTTATATTTAGGAAAATTGTCTCCACTGGTACCAATTTCCTGAGTGACACAAGTTATTACCAGGTATCTGTGAGTTTTCCCTTGGGCAATAACCTTATTTGTCCAGAAAAATAAAAACTAATTAGCTCAACCTCATTGTAGTGTATTTATTTCAGCAATTCTGTTGTAAATTGGAGGATGTTAGTCCATGCATGTGTATGCCAAACACAGAAATAAGTCTAAAAGTGTCCCATAGCTCCACGAAGCCCAGAAGTGAGTGAATCTGGACCAGCCTGGGACATGCCAGACCCTTTCTCTTGTCCCTCAGCATAATTAATACGTGTCACCTGGGCATGCAAAAGATGACAGGTCTTGGAAAACCACCCAGGTGACAGGCTGACAGCAGGTAAGGACAGCTTCTGCCACCCTGTGCACATGGCTGCTATGGGTTAGCCCAAACCTCTGTGCTTCCAGCATCACCTTCAGCAGCAGCAGACAGGCGATGGGACAGGCAGCTGCACTTCAGCAGAGGTGAAGTAACTGCTGAGCATTAACCACGAATATTTACAGCTTCTGCATGTTAACTGTGACTGTGGGAGCTAATAAAGTTGGGTGTGAGCTCCAGATATTTTAGGATTGCTCTACCTGGGCTGGAGCCAGGCTCACCAAGGTGCCCTTGTTGCTGGGGGCTGTCCTTGGCAGGCTCATCCCGTGGTGGTATTGCCCTGGCCAGGGACATTGCCATTGTGTCTCCTGTTGTTTGGTGCATGTTGTGACCCTGGTGATGCAAACATGCCTCACATCACTCACCAGAGCATAGCACTGCCCCACCAGCAGCCCAGAGTGCTGGGCTGAGGGTACAGGCCGGTGAGAGGGATTATCTTGCATTATCCTGCCCACTGTGTCCCTGGGGTGGAAAAAGCCTGAGGAAACAAGGGAGTAGGTTTCTTTTGACTTGCCTGCAGAAATCCCTGCGGGACCTTTAGACATGTGCCCGTATAGCATCGGTGGCAGGAGAAGTGAGTCTGAGTGTCTCACCCACCATCCCTTCTCCCCACACCCCCAGGGCTGCTCTCTGACAGTGGTGACCCCCTCTGGAAACCTGGTCTTTTGAGCTTGTTTCCCATTCCTTCCCACTGAGGCCCTGCCAATATTTGAAGTGTACAGTGAGAGGCAGCTACGGACCACAGCACAGGGCATGGGAGTCCCATGTATTTACCACAGGAATGAGGATTTCCAGGTTTAAGGAGACCTGAGCAGGAGGAGAGTGAGGGAGAATCAGCATCCCATCCCACTGCCCTGAGTGCAGCACTCAGGTCCAGTGCAAGAGACAGACCCTCGACCTGCAGCTCCAGCTCCAGCTTTTCTCCTAACACCTCCTGCTCCTAGGGTTGAGTGTGTGTGAGTGTGTGTGTGTCTGTGTGTGTGTGCCCAGGGGAGTGCATGCTCCCAAAAATCTCGCTGCTTTCCACAGTCCCATCAGCTGCAAGATGTCTCTGCTCTTCATCCCACTGCTCTGCAAGGCACATTTCCAACGAGTTCATTACTACATCAGGATAAGACACTTCCACACCAGGCAGCCGATGGCCCAGGGAGAAGCTCAGGCTGCCCGTGAGGGTCAGGGCACATGGATTATGCCCACGCATGGAACTTGTGCACCCCTTCTCTGCTGAGATCATGGCCTTGGCTCCCTGCAGCTAATCTAAGGGAAAACAAACCCCAAGTGCTTTAAGGAGTGTATGATAAGCGTGTGGCATGGCAGGGCTGCCCTGTCCCAGGAATCTGTGTGGAGACAAAGGACGTGTGCTCTGAGAAGGCCCATGCCCATCACTGGCTCCTCAGGGGGACCATTTTGGGGTGCATCACCCCAGACCTGGCTACCTTCCACTTGGGCTACTTGGCTAGAGCATTTAAATAATTTTTCTTTCCCTCTGGACACGGGCATCCATGGCCCAGCAGTCTGCAAAGCTCAGACACTCCAGAAACCCTGGTGAAATCCTCAAGGAGGGGCGTGGGGAGAGATGTCAGATCTGCAGACGCCGGGACACGGCGGATTAGAGTGTGGTCAGACTAAACCAACACCACGAAAGAGATAAGCATCTTGCTGGCCCTGCCCAGCCACCTTGGAGGCTTCCCCGCCTCCCCCGTCTCTCCCACCAGTGTTTCATCGTGGAGCCACATAAATAGAGGTCCTGGGCGGGCTGTGGGGCGAAGACCAGAGAAGCCTCTCAGGGTCCTGCACTGGATCCCAGCGGCCATCCCGACTGCCTGGACACCCTGCAGGTCACCAGGTAACCACAGGGACCTGGCACAGGGCAGGAGGGGAGCGCCTTGGCCAGCCCGATTCTCCAAAACTAGGAGATAGCAGATTTATTTCTGCTGCTGCTGCTGGGTGACATACATTCTGTGCTGTGGTTTTGCTGGGAATCAGCTCCGCTGGAGGCAGATTTCCTTGTTGGGTGGGGGCAGAGGTTTCGGCGGTGGTTGGGGCTGACAGGGTTGGGCAGAGGTTTGTGAATGAAAATCCTTTGGCAGTGTTTGATGGTGATGTCCGAGGTGGGACAGCCAGAAGGGAGCTCTTGGCGTGGGGTTGCACAGGGGAGATGCTCCCCCAGCTCTGGGCTCTGTGCTTCCTGGCACAGCCATCAGTCCTGAGGGAATTTTGGTAAAATAACCACTAGATTAAAATGTGTGAGTGAAAGGAGGGGGCAGAACAGTAACTAACAGCAAAGATAAAGCACTTACTGGTAACTTAAACAAGCAAGAGTCTGCTTGCTTTAAAAACAGAAAAGCTTGAAAGACTTTTTTCAAATTGATGATGGATGGAGTCCATGCTTTCAAGTTTTTTCTTTATGTTTATGTGATTTGGAAATATTCTTCTTTAAATAAATTTATTAAGAAGGATGTAATTGCTAGTAGCTGCATGTCTGCAAGAGTAGGAAATTGGGGCTATCAAATGCACAGTGTGAGGGTAAAGACGTAATTGCAATCAAAGGTGTCACCAGAGAAACAGGAGAGGAGACCCAACCTGGAAGGAGCCAGTGCAGGAGGGACGCAGGTGTATTTAATACAGCAGGAGGTAAGGGACAGAGGAAAGGGACCCAAAAGTGTAAGGAAATGCTGTGTCTTGAAAAGCTGTCAGCATTTAAAAAAAAAAAAACAAACAAAAAAAGTCCTCAGCCTTAAAACAGAGAAGGGATTCAGCATGGGTTGCCTGCCAGGTGCTGGCATCCGAGGAGGTGTGAGCAGAGGAGGGAGCAGGCACAGGGAGGGGATTTCATGCCGTGGGCAACTCTCCACCTGAAAATGGAGTGGCTAAAAGACTGGAGAAGGCAAAGAGCAGAGCCCCACGGCAGTGCCCAATATCAGAAATATCTTTCTTAGGAAGAAAAGGCTTTTCCAGTGGAAACGGGGATGAGGTGACTCTATTGGTTTTCCGAGGGAGTGAGGTGGCTGGAAAAGGCAGGCTGGCAGTGAGCTGCCAGGTGGCGAGTGGCACAGCAGGACAGGCTGGCATCTGTCACCCAGACCTGGTCCATGGAGCCACCAGGCTCCAACTACAGGAGCAGCCACAGGAAGAGCCCCCAAAGCAGACAGTGCTCCTTTGTCCATGCCTGAATGTCTCCTAGGAACAATTAGTCACTTAAACATAAATTATTAGCATCAATATGGTGGTGAACAAATGCCATTTCTTGGCCAGGGCAGCTGTGCCAAAGCTCAGCATCTGCTGCAACATGGATTTGGCTCGCCCAACGCCCACGTTGTAGCTGTTTGAACACCTGGCTGGTGCAGGACACTGTGGTCAAGCCAGGGTGAGCTTCTGGGGACAAGACTTTCTGTTTTAGGGTGAACCGCCCTGGTGCCAGCCAGCTGTGGTTGGCCAAAACCAGAGCCATGGGCATGTCAGGGAGACACAGCTGCAACTCTTCTGCTTTGAACCGTGGGAGGGGGTAGGCCCAGAACTTTGGGGTTTGATGTGCCCGTGCCCAGTGTGACACCTTCTCCTCTCTCCCCCTTCTCCTCCCCAGAAATAATGGCTCTGGCCCGCGCCCTTTGCCTGTCGCTCGCCTTCCTCCTGCTCTGCTCTGCGGCCCCAAGGCCCACGTGTGACCCCACCACCTGCACCCCCTGCCCCACGAGGGGCCCGGAGGAGCCGACCACCCCCCCACCTGGGGGTTGTTGCCCCCCTTGCCCCCCGTCCTGCGCCTGCCCTCCCTACCTGGAGAGCGACTGCGAGATGCAAGGCTTCGACAGCGGCCACGTCCCCGCTGGCCGCTCCTTCTACATCGACTTTGCCCGCAAGCTGTGCACCTGCCACCCCAGCGGGGACATCACCTGCGACACGCAGTGCCCCCCCGTGCCCGCCAACTGCCAGGCCGTGGGCAGCCTCGTGGCTGACGGCTGTCCCCGCTGCGTCTGCTATGACCAGGATGGGATGCCAGTGCCCGCCAACACCACCGAGCCTCACAACAACCAAATGTGCACCTGCCCTCCCGAGGGGGGACAGCTGCAGTGCAGGAGCAAGGAGTGAGGCTCTCCTCTCTGCTGGACGAGGGGAGGGAGCTTCTCTGGCAGCAGGAGGTTTTTCTGCACTGTGGGGCATCCTCGCTGAGAAGTGTTGGGTGCTTCAAGGTGTCCTCGAGGACTTGGGGGTTGTTATGGCCATGCCACGGAGCGCTGGAGAAGTGCCTCGTTCCCTTTTATTTATACGCTGGGGCAAAGTGTCTGTAGTGGGTGGGCTTGCTTGGTTGTAAGGTTTGTTCCACATAGCCGTGGGCTATGAGAGCTTAGACAGATTGCCAACAGCATGTAACTGGAGCAAACACAGCTATTTATTTATTTGTGAGATGATTCTGCTTTTGTACCTGTTTGTGTTTATATAGGCTGTTTGTATTAAACTCGCTGGATAAACTTCCTCCCAGGAGCCAGGTTGTTTCTTCCTGCAATTCCATTGAGTCCAAAGTGGGGTCAAAATCAGGGGACTGGCTGACACCTTCTCCCCAATCTTTTCCTGAGGTGGGAAGAGTCGGTGGGTTGGCACAGGGCTGTGTTCTTAAGAGACAAACCCCTCTCACGTGTCCATCTTTCAGAGCAGAGCCTTGAAGACCCACATAAGGATGTTGGCAGTCAAGGCTCAGACCTTCACAGCCACCTCAGACCTTGTTGTCAGTGCCTGCTGTGTCCCAGTCCAGCAGGAATACCCCACATTACATGTATTCTCTGGAGACAGACAAAGGATACAACAGAACTTCTTCTAAATGCTTTGATGGACACACACACACATATATAAAATATATATCTGTGCAGGGATACTTTAACAAAACTCACAGTGTCTTCAGGCTAATTGCGTTGCTTCAAGGGGTTAAATAAAAGCACTGATACCAACAAACTTTGGAAGACTTTACTGCTAAGGACACATATGCTTTCCTCATGTGGTACTTGGGTCACACAAGCCTCTTTTCAACCATCTTGGCTCCAGATATACCTGGAAACATTAAATGTGTACCCCAGCTTGCCTTCATTTCCCTTTCTACTACTCTGTAGTAGATGCTGTTTCACCACAAAAAAACCCCACTCAAAAAAACCCCCCAAACCAAACTGAAACAAAACCATGATCACATGTGATTCAGGTGGAGGATTAGGAAAACCCTGAAGAAAACAGGTGAATTTACTTTTCAGGATTAAACAAGTGTCCCTGTTGATTAGGGGCTGTCAGAGACTGACCCGGCCCAGGGCTCTGGGGGGCTTTGGCCAGAGATGTGAGTTCAGCACATCCCAACAAACACTGCACCTCAAAGCTGGGCCTGGGGCATAAGAACACCTGAGTGACTCCCTCACCACTGACCCTCAGCTGGGACCCCCATCCCAGGTACTTTCCACATCTGGAGGGCTCTTGGGGAATAACAGGGTGGGAGTGGTTTGGGGGCTTTGCACTGGGAAGTTTGACAGCACGTGAAAAGGACAATAAGGGGATGTGTTATGTATGGATCTGGATATTTCCTTGCCCTGATGCTGCACCAGCTGCTGTGGGAACGGGGAAGTCAAGGAGCAGGAGAGGAGAATGCCTTGAATAGGGGAAAGTTCCCACCCAGGTACCCGTCCTGCACCTGGAAAGTTCTTCAGTGGGGATGGAACAAGCCTTGGAGCCACCACACACCCCACAGTGCTAAAACACTCCCCAGTTTTGCCTCCCCTTTGTGTGACTCACGAAATACTGCAGAGAACCCAAGGGCTGGTCTGGGTGAGGATGAGCACTCACTGCAAACCAGGATGTGACACGGCCTTGCAGGAGCTCCCACCCAACACGGGGAACTACAGAAGTCGCTCAGTCAAGCCACCTTTGGGCAGCCAGTGATTCCTGCAGTGCTTGTTGTGCCACTCAGGGTTGAGAAACTCGTCCCTTGAGACAACCAGAAGGGTTACTCCATCCTGGGTTTCTGAGGTGGGTGCTACAAGAGAAGGCAGATGGACACTGTGGATGTGAGCTAACATTGAGCCTGTGATGGTGAACACACACCTCGTTCTCCATCAATTCTCTTGCAGTTGAGCAGTGGGGAGGGGTCAGAACCCCCAGCCCCAAGCAGACACGTGCCCACACCTCCCTGTGCTCCAAGTCCAGCGGGCTGTGAGGCTCCCAGCTCCACCACAAGCTGAGCTGTGAGACCCCCCAGCCTCAAGCACATCCCTGTCCTGCTCCCAGACAACCATAGAATGGTTGGGATCAGAAGTGACCTAAAAGACCGTCTTGTTCCAACCCCCCTGCCATGGGCAGGGACACCTTCCACTAGACCAGGTTGCTCAGAGCCCCATCCAACCTGGCCTTGGACACTGCCAGGGATGGGACAACCTGTTTCAGTGTCTCACCACCCTAAAATTAAAGAATTTCTTCCATATATTTGACCTAAATTTCCCCTCTTTCAGTTTGAACCCATTACTCCTCGTCCTGTTGCTACATGCCCTTGTGAAAAGTCCCTCTCCATCTTTCTCCTCAGCTCCCTTCAGGGCACTGGAAGGCCACAATTAGATCACCCCAAAGCCTATTCTTCTCCAGGCTGAACAATCCCAATGCCTTCAGCCTTTCTTCACAGAAAAGGTGCTCCATTCTTCTAAGGAAAAGTTTCTGTCAGGGGGAAGGGGGGTTTTACACATCGTCCCTTCTCCCATTTGATGTAAAATCCTTAGTTTTTGTTAAGGTTAAAGCTCACTGTCACCTTCCAGACAGACCAGACATCCCGCACTGCTGCACCCGGCAGGAGCACAAGAATTTCTTCCCTTTACAAGATTTTAATTACACACCGGACAGGTATTTACAAACAGCTGCTGAAGGAATTCACATCCTCTGTGTGCTCGTGTTTGAGTCCACGGGGTTTGCAAGCGTCGGGAATGGGTTTTGCAAGCAGAGGGATTACAGAGAGGGGGTCACAAGGGGTTTGGGCAGACTCCTCGCCGCCTGGGGAGGGTGGTGGGCTGCTGGGGTTGTTTATTCTTTGTCGCACATCTCGTCTGTCACATTGCTTCCCTGCCTGGTGTGACTGATGACTGTTCAGCGGGGGAGAATGACCGACAGATGGGCAGCCCCTGAATAACGTGGGGTTTGTGTGAGTGCTCCTTATCCGGGGTCAGCACGGGGAACAATGAAATAGTTATTCTTCAAATATCTGCGCAAAAAGACTTCCCCCCAGGGCCCCTTTTTTAAGCTGCCCCTTGGAGGTGGGGAAGAGTTTCTTTGCTCGGCCCTCACCTCTGATTAGAAGATACTTTCCACTTCTACTCTCTGTCGGTAAGTCTCCCAGGATCTCTGTCTGCATTTCACCACATTGGAAGAATTGCTGCATTATTTCACTTGCTGCATTATTTCACTTTTTCCATGAACAGCACCAGCACAGGGAGAAAAGAAAAAAAAAAAACCACCAAAACCCATTCAAACCCTATTCAAAGGACACACCAATCAGTTTTCAGAATTTCTTAAGTTTAATGTCTTGGGTTTTAGCATGCTTTATTTGAGCCAGTGTTGTCCTGGATTCTCCTATACTGATCACTCATGTGCTTGTCTAAAAAATTTGGACACAGTATCACTGGTGTTTATATTTTTCCACAACCTGGGCAAGGGTGGAGTTTCGTGGCTACTCATTCCCATGGTCAGTGGCCCCGATCACAGCCAGGCACGTGTTTGCAGGGAAGCTGTACGTGTTTGTTTCTCAAGCTGTACGTGTTTTTTCTCACCTTGAGTACTGTGTTCAGTTCTGGGCTCCTCAGTTTAAGAGGGATGTTGAGATCCTTGAGCGGGTCCAGAGAAGGGTGACGAGGATGGTGAAGGGGCTGGAACATAAGCCCTATGAGGAGCGACTGAGAGAGCTGGGATTGTTCAGTCTGGAGAAGAGGAGGCTGAGGGGAGACCTTATTGCTCTCTACAACTACCTGAAAGGGAGGTGTAGCCAGCTGGGTGCCGGTCTCTTCTCTCTGGCTACAAGTGATAGAACAAGAGGACACAGTCTTAAACTGCGTCAGGGGAGATTTAGACTGGACATTAGGTGGAACTTTTTCACAGAGAGGGTGATCTCTCAGTGGAATGGGCTGCCCAAGGAGGTGGTGGAGTCACCGTCCCTAGAGGTGTTTAAGAAAAGGTTGGATGATGTACTTGGTGGCATGACCTAGATATTAGGGTAGTGTGTTATAGGTAGGATGATGTGTTGGTAGCAGGATGGCAACAGGTGAGGTAACAGGTTTGGCTAGGTTAGGTAACAGGTGATAGGTTGGACGTGATGATCTCTAAGGTCTTTTCCAACCTTACTGATTCTGTGATTCTGTGATCAAGGCAACCTCTAAACTGCTGTGCACCCCTAAACTAGCCATGAAAACTGAGACAAAACCAGAAATTTGCAGCTCCTAAAAAACCCTCATTTTATATGTAGTGCCATCACATCTGGGGGGTGGGTTGTTTGCGTTCTTGAGTCCTGTAACTTGGTGGAGCAGCACTGATGGTTGGTTGTGTGGCTGACAGGGCCTTTCTTCATTGTATTAATCACAGAATCATTGGTTTAAATACAACCATGCTTTGACCACCAGTCCTGTTAATATGCCCTCTCAGTTCCTGCCTCCTGAGGCTGTAAAATATTAGGGTTCAATATTCATGAGTGGAAAAAGGCCCGTTAGGAGGCATCCTTTGGGCACAAACTGCACCCAGTGCTGAGAAGTCGGAATGTTTGCCCAAGTCCTTCTACCTTCCCCAACAACCTGCCAGGAGCAAATTCCTTCTGTGTGGTTCACACCAAACAGCTTTAGCAACCCCAGCCTGCATTTGCAGAGCCCAAGTGTCGGGGGGATGGCTCCCTGCCATTTTTTTCTAGGTGTTATGCTCTTAAATTACGAGAAATCCTGATCCATGGCAGGTTCTGCATTTCTGATCAGGGTGAGCACAATGCAACAGAAAATCCCCCAGTTTAACTAAACCATACCCACTTCTTCCTAGAAATAATTTTTCCTTTAAAATTCGGGGCCAGGGAATTGTGTGAACACAATTTCACACTTTTGAATGTGTTCCTTACAGGAAATTTTAAGCACATGCAGTTGCCCTGACGTGCCAGCGACGTGATGTCTGAACCAGCAAAACAGCACGAGGATGAGAAATAAACTCACACACACAAGTGTCTTTGGGTTAACAGAATTTGATGCAGTGTACACTTTGCTTCTGAAACTTAAAACAGAAATGGATTCTTCTGATCAGTTCCTTAAATTGAGGATTTGCACAATTTAACAGGGAGGGGTTATGCATGTTTCCCTAAGACATGCACGTTTTGTGATGCAGAGTATTAAAATATGCATTTTTAGGCTTAAAACCTTTTACTAGAGCAAATACAAACATCATGAAAAAGCCTGTACACAACAAAAGTGACACACATTCATGTGGGAAAATAACATGCAAACTGTTTCAGGGGCAAAGCGACTTTCACAGGACAAGAGGAAATGGCCTCAAGCTGCACAAGTGGAGGTTCAGGCTGAAACAGGAATTCCAGGAAGAATTTCTTCATGGAAAGGGATGTCAAGCATTGGAGTGGGCTGCCCAGGGAAGGGGTGGAGTCACCATCCTTGGAAGTGTTCAAGAAATGACTGGAAATGGCACTCAGTGCTGTGGTTTAATTGACAAGGTGGTGTTTGGTCAAGGGCCAGACTTCATCTTGGAAACCTTTCCCCATCTTAATATTCTGTTCTATGATTTAGCTTCAATGTTGTGTGTCTACACTAAGGACAGCTCTTCTTTTAGTTATCAATCTGATACTGCCCCCAGAGCAGCATCCAAAAGTCAGTTCTGTAGGGATGCTGGGCTTTTTCCAGCAGCTGGCTTTGACTCCTGGAGATTCATTATTCATGGCTATTCACAGTTCAGGAGCTCAAGAGACATGATGTCTGATCAAGGTATGTGATCAAGGACTAACTGCTGCCAGCTTCCAAAGAGGAACTGGGGAGAGAAACAGAATCACAGAATCAGTACGGTTGGAAAAGACCTTAGAGATCATCAAGTCCAACCTATCACCTGTTACCTAATCTAATCTAGTCTAGTCTAGTCAAACCTGTTACCTACCCTGACCTGTTGCCATCCTACTACCAACACATCATCCTACCTATAGCACACAACAACAGCAACAACAAAAAAAGACAGGAATACAAAACTAGTTGTTTGAAAGGAGAACGGAGGATCTTTGAGGAAAATGATTGTTTCTCTGGCTGCTGAACGTGTTACTGAGTGAGTCACAAACACTGTTTTGCCCCAGCACTTGAAAAGCTGGGAAAGCATCTCAGGTAGTACCTAGCAAATGCCAGCCCAGTTTCTCAAAATCTCTGGAATTCTGCAATTTTGAGTTTCATTTGGTGATACTTGTTAAAATTTTCAAGATCTTTCAGGTCTCAATCCAGCTGCAGTACTGAGTTAAGAAACTTAATCAAAATCATCTGTGCAAAAAACTCCCTTTGTGTATTAAAAAAACACCCCAACAAACCAATCTTCTTGTTCCAATATAAAAATACAGTGAGACACCAGAAACTGAAATATTCTCTCTCTTTCCTGGCTTTAATATGGATCTAAGTATCTTAGAAAAATCAGTACCTGCACAGTAATTGAATTGCTAATTGCACATAGAAATGAGTCCTCTTGTCTCTTCTGTGTGTCAGCTTCTGCTGAGAGCAAGTGGTCCAAATCTTAAAGATCAAACAGGGTCTTAAACTGAGCTACAGAGAAATGTGAGGTAACACAACTGAAGGAAAATGTGGCTCATAGTGAAAGGTTGCAGGGGAACCCTCATGCACAGCAACAGTGACATAAATACCAATCACTAGTTCCTTAAGTATTATCTGTCATGACTTTTAAAAATCTAAGTTAAGAAATGCTTGGATCTTAACAGAAAATGCATTTAAATTAATTTTTTTACCACATTCACATTTAGTAGATGGATCAGTTTCTATTTAGGATTCAGGGGATCAACTTAACAAAAGGTGTTCCAGGAATTATGGTCAGGAGTAGATCCAAGAGCCTCACCTCCTGACTTGTGCCAGGAGTGCCACCCAAGTCCAAAGGCCAGCAGAGAAGGTAAATACCCACAGATTTTCCCTGATTACTTCCTAAGCTCTGGATCACAACTTAGTTGCACCAGGAAGACAAACCAAGCCAGACTTAGGAAGGTCACACTGCTTTCAGGTTTTAGGAGGGTACCTAAGTGGTGATTTGACATTTTGTGTTTTAAATACACCACAGACTTGAATCCTGCATGTGACACACTCTGAGCTTGCATGAATTTGTATGTGGATTTTAAATCAATAACACAGTACCTAATACATGTCCCAGCCTCTTAGACTTGTGGATATTGTTCTGGTTTTTGGAAAGAGGGTTATTTAGGAGCAGCCCCAAGTTGCACACTAAAGGATTATTGTTGTGTAAACTGGTGCTGCACAAAAGCAAACCTGCCCAGTATTTACTTACAACCAAGGGTTCTGATTCTTGTAATGGCTTCTTGAAAAGGGAATTAACCTTTAAGGGGAATTTCAAACCAACCGACTAAAAATCCACTACGTGGGGCAAAATTTAGGTGATACAAACATAGAATGATAGAATGATTTGGGTTGGAAGGGACTTTAAATTTCATCTCATCTCATAAATTTCACCACCTTGCCATGGACAGGGTCTCCTTCCACTATCCCTCCAAGCCCTGTCCCACCTGGCCTTGGACACTTCCAGGGATGGAGCAGCCACAGCTTCTCTGGGCAACCTGTGCCAGGGCCTCCCCCCCCTCACAGGCAAGAATTTTTCCCAATATCTAATTTAAACCTGCTCTCTTTCAGTTTGCAGCCATTTCCACTTTTCCTTTACAGGTGAGGGGTTTTTTTGTGTTGTTTATCCACTTCAGATTTAGGAAAACGTTGCTCTCTGGCAGGCATAGGGTTAAACCCATTTCCAATGGCATCCCCAGAGTTACTGGCACGACTCCCACAAACTCTCCTAAGGTCAGACAAAGAAATGGTCAAACACTGCTGTGTCTGGAGCACTTACTACTCAGCTATTCACAGATTAACCCTTCAACAACAAAACATGATTCAAAATCCTTTGGGGAGATGTTCTGGAGTAGGAAAGCAGCTAGAAAAAGATCATTTTTTTTCTAAGAAAATGCTCGATTATGCTCAGAAGTTCATGTTCTTCAGGGCAAAACCTGTCATACAGGTTGCTGAACAAGGGATGTTTCCTTCGGGAGCCACAGGTGGATCTCACCACGACTGGAATAAATAACCCTCCAGTGCAGAGCAGAAGTAAATCTTCAGATCTGACTTCATCCCTGCTGAGCAAGGCACACTGGATGCAATGAGTTTGAGCATTTTCCTGGAGAAGAACCACATTTTGCAGGAAACTTTCGCATTTTGCTTGTTTCCTGATTTGCATTTTGCTCGTTTCATGATGATTCCTAGTCTAGGAGAACATGGTAATTCCAGAAATGTGTCACAATCATATCTAACAAACACGTGGGACTGGCAGAGGGCAAGTCTGTTCAAATAACTCACTACCATTTATGCTTGGAACCATTACTGGAAGTTTGATGTCCATGCCATTTTAATTAATAATTTTGAAACAACACCAACCAAAAAAAGAAAAAAAAAAAAATCAAATCCACCAGTCCCACCCCCCCTTAACAAACAATAAAAAACCCCAAAAAACAACCAAAGTCACACACATTATGGACTATTTACCTGCTGATTTTTTCTTTCATCAAAGCTGCTCCTGCATTACAAAAGTGTAACAAAAATCCCCATACCGGTAAGAACTAGTAAACATTTTTCTTCATTTGCATAAACAAGAAACCCCAAACAAATACAAAGGCCAAGGACTGTCCCTGGCCAAGGACTGGTTAAATAGTTTGAAAGTAATCTCAAGGTTTCTTGAAAACATATTTGTCTTTCAGCCAAACAATACTGTCAAAAGTAACGTAAATGCTCTGCTTTAAAAATGTGCTTTTCCTGTTCACAGAGAACAGTGGTCATCCAGGAAACATACTCTCATTTTTAATTTTATCCCTTGATAGAACAGTTGCTTCGAAATCCCTTAACAACCGAGGAGAGAAAAGTTACAGGGGTCACATTTTAAAGATTGTCCATTGTACAGACCCATTGCTGCCAACCCATGGAAAGATTCATGGGCCATGACCTGAAAACACTGGATTTTATTAACACAAACTGTGTATCTTTATAGGAACCTACAACCTTGGAAAGGCATTTCACTGCCATCTCACACCTTGCTTTTCTCTGGCAAAACCAGCTGTGGTCACTCAGCAGGTCCTAAAGAACCGAGTCACAGAAAAGGAACAGATTTCATCTCTCTGGTCGACAGGAATGAACAAATAACGTGATTTGGGCAATCACTTAAAATCACTTAGTGCCAATGTCCCTGTGCTTTACACTGGATGATCAGGCGACTGGAAAATTAAACAACCCCAGACCTATTTGAAGGGGTTTAGCATGCCACAGGCAGGGGTTGGGGGGGGAAGGAATCCACACTGAGCTTGGCAAAGTGAACCTGCTTTACTCCCCAGCTGCACTGAACAGCGAAGAGCAAAGTGCCTTCAGCTGATGCTTCGATCCTTTGCTACAATCAAACGTGCATGTCCATGGATATGCTGTTTTCAGGAGGTGGTGAGAGCTTGAATTTATTATTAGGAAACCAGAAACATTTCACTTAATTGTTTAACATGCAAGGTTTTCAGGAGGGAATGAAGGTTAGTTACATTTCCAACAGGATGTCAAAACTACATTTTGCCTATTCAGCTCCAACCTGAATGTAAGGCTGAAAGGTTGAAAAGACTAATCAAAAGTAACAGAACTCAGAAAGACAGTAACAATACAGCACCTAAAAATGGGTATTTCACACATTTTTGACATTTGTGTCTTGCATAGACAAATATTCTTTTTTTTTTTTTCTCCACAGACGACTCAGCTTCGGAAAATAAATGTGAAAAGAACTTTAATTACAAGTAAATTCAATTTTTCAAAACACCAGGGTGTTCTGGCAGGGGTTTTTTTTTAAGTGCAACTGTCATCCCTTGAAAAGGCTTTGTTTCATTCCGTGGGCTCTCCAAGTTTATAAAGTCAGGGAGACAAACTAATTCTTCCAGAAACAAACCCATACATTATCAAGCCTTTGTGGCCCTACTCCACGAGGATATCCATCAACCTAAAACTACTTTGGAAGCACAGGAACTGGGAACTCCCATGTCCTCGGTGTGGGTGTGTTTTGAACATCCAAACGTGATGCACACCAGGTGATCAGGAGTTCCTGCCCTTCCAAGCTCCTCATCCAAACCCTGCTTCCCACTGGAAGGACACCCAGGAGCGCAGGCAGGATGAAGGTGGAGGGGTGTCCCCAAGATTCCTTGTACGGATCAGGTACCAGAACAAGGAACCAAATCTCTGGCAGGTAAATGCAGCCGGACATGGATCCTTGGGGAAGTTTCCCTGAGGTGAGCAGGGCTCCACTTGGACACGATTATCCAGGTGTAGGAAACTCACTGCAGCGCCAGAGGTGATGCTGAATGTTTTCCAACATGATTATTTCTTTGCAAAAGTAATTTTAGAAATTTATCCTGATTGTTTTGGAATAGATTTGGTGAACTGCAATGCTTTTGAGTTAAAAAACAACAGGAAATTGCATTGCCTGGTACGGGAATAGTGAAAACTGGACTGAGAACCCTGGTTTGGGTTAGATTGAAAAAAATAAGTTTCAATGATCAAAATTACAGAGGAATCACATTTATCTTAAAACCAAATTAGTTCTATTGCATATGAAGATGACTTTAATTGGGGGAAAGGGGGCAATTATACATGAGTTTAAAGTAAGGTCCCCTATAAAGACTTCTTCACTACTGTAAACATGTACCTTTCCTGAATGGTGATGCTTTGCTGAAACCAGCAATCTTTCTTACACAGCAAAAAAAGGACATTTTTTTTCAATTTTTTTTGAAAAAATCATTAAAAGAAGAAACACTTCTGTGCAGTTCACACCCACTACCGGATTTTCACTGAATTAAAAGAAAAATGTTTGAGTTTCATACGTTAAGCAATACCTTTGATTATAGTGGTAAAGCTTTTTCAGTTTCAGGAATTCACATCCCTATGTTTTCATTTCTAATCTTACAGTGAAATTATTCCATGTTCCCCTTTCACAGTAAACTCTGCCAACTTCACTTTACAGGTATTGATAAAGTAGCTGAAGAACAGGTCACAAATGTTTCAGAAGAATATGACTTCTGCTGCACATAAGGTCGGGGCAATTAAAAAAAATTGCTTTAATAACTTCTCTGCTTTTAGGCTCTCAGTTCTCATAGCATTTGCCACATCATCCCCAAGGCACAGAGTTTTTGCCCATTTGGGTTTAGCCTTTCCTACCCCAGCTGGATGAGCTGCTTCCAAACCCACCTTGAAGCAGGACGGGGAAAGCCCGAGGCAGCAAGAGCTGCTGAGGGAAGGAAAGGGGATGGTGAGAAATGTCCTGCTGCTCCAGCACACCCTGATTTGGAAAGGCAGGTGTTTGTCCATGGGCCTGTCCGCACTGAAAAACAGATTATTCCTCTCCCTATGTGCTACAAGTATGAGGATAAATGGGCTACTAATTATGAATAAGGCTGGCCAAATAAAAACCCCAGATGAATACAACAAATACAACCTGATGTATAATGAAACTTGGGTGGGAGGTGTGACAAAACACTTCTGCAGTTAAATCAAAACCAACTAAAAATAAAATACAGAATCTGTTTCTCTTCTTCTTGTTCCACCAATCTCATTTATCTTTTGTTGGGGCAGTAGGTTGAATGTTTCTAAAGGAGCAGGATTTGCACATGGTTGCTGTCCTTTAAAGTGTTCCAGGGTCAAACTGGATTTGACAATGGCCTCTATGTCAGGACCTTCTTAATTAAAACTTCCATTATTCATTTACTGAGCCATATAACCAACACAGCACATTAGTGGCAAAGCAGAGAAGTCAGAAGAAAACAAGCTCTTTAGAAATCACCACTCCAGTGGAGAACTTCACGACAGCATTTGAACTAAGGAAGATCCTCAGCCAGAATAAGTGAGTACCATAGAAAACCTCGTTTGTGTCGCATAAAAACTGACACCAATTTTTTTTTTTACTAGCTACTAGTCACTAAAAGTAATATTATTCTCCATGTACATATGGCAGTGCTACTGACATTTCTGCCTGAAGTTTTTCTTCTTACCATCTCACACTTGCCTTGGAAGACAACCTGCCATGAGCACCTTCCACCCATTCCAGCACATCCAACAGCGCACGTGTTCATCCTACTGAAGCCAGCAGGACCCAAGCACATGCCTGAGTGTTCTGTGAAGCACAAATTAAGGGTTCAATTAAATATTTGCATCTGCCCAAGGGCTTTGTTCAGATGTGATGTCTAAAAGCTTGACCTCTTTTCCCCTGTCATGTCAGAAACACGACCAGATTTGGTCTAAACCAGAAGGAAGTTCTGATCTAACCCAACGTTGTGACAAATGGACAGGGAGAAAAGGGGATGCTGATGAATCATATCATGAGGCTCTTGGAGTCTGTTATTTGTACTTAACAAAGGGAAAATACAAAGTTCCAAAAGTTCATGGCTGGACAGACACAGCCTTGAATCTTTGGGGAAAATAAATGAACTGTTACCACAAAAAAACCCCCAAAACAAACCCCAAAACAAACAACCCAACAAAAACCAGCTGTTTTCATCACCAGCTCTTTGTTTCCAAATGACACACAAGGATTTTTCTAATCTAATAAAGCCTGCTGTATATTCTGGTAGTAAACTTCAGATTTGAAGAAATTTTATATAAATCCATAAATTATATTCTTTTTTTTGTATTAGGGGAAAATATTTCAAATGCAATAAAATAGCAGAATTCATGACTGTATAGTAGGCAACTTTTCATTTTTTTTTTTCAGATTCAGTTGTACAAACTATAAACTGTTAAACTTCTCTAGCAACTGGAAAAATTGTGGGTATTTCAATTTACTTACCTGAATACTCATTTAGCAAATATTCTCACAGATACAAGTCTAGATACAGAGTTATGCAATTTGAATATTAGTTTACACATAATATAAATCAATGTTTGACAATATCAAAATCCCATCAAACAGTGGGGCCTTCTTATGCTATTATCAAATATAGTATATCACTGTGGGATAGCTGAGAATCATAGAATTCTACTGTAGGCTTGTTTATTAAATTGGGTCAGTTTTCAGACCTTCCAAATAGGAATACTAAACATTTATTATTTTTCCCCTCTGGAAATTATTTTTTTTTTCTCCTCCTGCTTAATACAGTCGTCATCCCAATTTCTAGTGAATTTATAAAAATACTTCTTTTTTTTTTTATTATCCAATAACCCCAGCAAGGTAAAAATAGGAGTTTTTATAGCAAATGATAAACAGGCTCACGGACTATGAGAGAAACTAAACTTATTTAAATTGCCATACATTCTCTACTGAATCACACATCAACAGTTCCTTTTTATGTGTGTTGCTGTCCACCTCAGACTAGCAGTTTTTAAGGTGCAGAAGCATCTTTCAAATATATGCATCTAACTTAATAATCAAGTTTCACACACTAGTGTCACATGCTTTAAATTTACATCACCTGCCCATCAAAAGCTGTGTTAAATAACAGCACTAATTGAAACTGCATAATTCATTAGAAACTGCAGCACTTCCAATTCATGGAACAAAGGGGTGCTTACGTGGTTCTTTATATTACTAGATATAATTTTCTGAAATAAGGAAAAAGAAACAAACAAACAAACCCCCCCCCCACATTTGAAAGAAGTTGCTGCACCTGCAAAAACACTCTTTTAAGCTTACTATGAAATACAAAAAAGTGCACCCTTCTATATCTACATATAAAACATATTAGAAATAAAACTTGTGTAAAATGTTTGCTGTGCAAACTATAAAAAGTCAGTCAGTCAGTCCATTCTTTTTCCTAAGTGTTCTGCCACACTCTCCCGCTTCCTACTGCAGAGAATCGCTGTTGTCCAAGACCAGCCCACTGATGTTTGTTGTCGAGAGGTCTCCTCCATCCTCCTCCCCGCTGTCCACAGACTCGTCCTCGCTCTGCCCTGCCATCATGACTTGCTGAACAGCCAAAGTAGCACCATCAGATGACAAAGACTGGAGACTGTCTACATTCATGTTGACCGGAGCTGTAATGGTGACAACAGCACCTAGAGAAGCACAATCACAGGAATTTAGCACCTTTCTTGCTTTCCAATTTGAAGGAATAGATACAGTGATCCCCTGGAATTCGCTGGGGGTCGGGTCTGGGCATGTCCCATGAGTTATGAAATCTGTGAAGATACCGAATCCATGAATATTCAACTACTCCCCGCCTGTAGCCACAGCATCCTCCACTAATGAGGTCTGGAGGGGCGGTCCTGGGAGTGTGGCTTGGATTGTAGCACCTCATTAAAGTGGAGGAAGTACCCTTTGGCCATGAAATCCGGGGTCCGGGACATGCTGTGCACGTGCGCAGTCTCATAGCTCACTGATAATCCAGCCACAATTAATTGAATACGCGAATGTGCGAGCCGTGAATATGCGGGGGATCACTGTATTTATATATAAACAGAGCTCGTTTCTAATCAACGGGAAGAAAACCTAAGGAATCAAATTGAAAGGAAAGCCATAGAGGTTGTCAAACACTTAAATATCAGGAGATGCCAGGATTAAGCTGGTCAGGAACCTTCAGTTTAGCTGTGTTCTGGACACCCATTACAGCAATTCCCCAATCAAGTCAAGGTTGCAGAACCTGTCTGGTAGATAAAACAGTATATATCACAGGTTCACAAGTTATTCTGAGTTGGAAGGGACCCACAAGGATCATCTAGTCCAGCTCCCAAGAGAACGCCCACCCAGGGATCGAACCCACAAGCGTGGAACCACGGGCACCACGCTCCATCCATCTGAGCTCCCATAGTCTAGACAGTGTCACTGAGCTCCTCAGCCTTTTCTGAAACACCTCCAGGGACAGCAACTCCACCACCTCCCTGGGCAGACCATTCCAAGGAGAGATCACTCTCCCTGTGAAAAAGCTCATCACAGGAGCATTTCTGCAAAGTACTCCAGCTTAATTCCTTGCAGAAAAATGTGTTCACAGAGATCCAAGGTGATCTAAATGGTCAAAGCTGTTTCCAGGCCCAGCAGAGGCTGAGGGAGAAGGTGGTACAAACTGGAAAGGAATAAAGCATCTGGCAGCAGGACAGGAAGGATGATCCTGAGATTAAAGAAGTTATTTATCTTTCTTAAATTAAGCCTTTTTGTTTGATCTGACTCTGAGGGAGTTACTTCAGTCAAAGTCTTTGGAGGCTCTGTTGTATTTCTCTGCCTCTCCTTGTTCAACTTGAAACATGTGAGACACTCTCTGTGTAGAACTGCAGATGCTCAGCCACGGAAGTGAAGCTGCAGCCCAACACTGCTCATCAAACAGAGCACTCCTGACGTGCACACACATACCGAGGGAACTCAGAGTACATCAGGGTTGTACATCTCACTTCTGTCACGTCATAACTTTTGAAACAAAAGCAAGAGCCTCTCAAGATAAATGGCAGGAAAATACTCTCCCCCCAAAACAGAAAAATTTTAAAGAGATAAAAATTGACACATTTGTTACGTTTTTCCAGATTAAAACTGCATTTATAGTGAAATGTCAAGAAGCTCCCCTCCCCCCAAACCCTTTATTTCCCTGTTACAGAGGAATTAACTTTATTATCTGTGGTTTCTCCTTACCGTCGGACATCGTGAGCTCGTTAGATTGCTGCTGAGCCACTCCTGAGGCAATGGAGTCAGGCCAGAACCTCTGAACTGGTCGGTTCTGAGCTGTTTTCTTCTTTGTTTTTGGAGTTTCAGAACAACTGGAATCCAGCATTGGCTGAAGAATTCGCCTTCTAGCATTGATAAACCTAAACACAACCGAGGACAAGGAGAACTTACGACCAGCTGGTTGTAAATCCTCGCACATTCACAAAGTATGCAGTGAGGAAAAAATAATTAGGAATATAAAATCTTCTCATCAGCTAGGCTTCCCATTCTCTTTGAAGCATAGAACTGCTCCCAGAACACCGGCATCCTTTGATTTTGGCAAACTACCTAAGGAATTACTTCTATCATTTTGCAGCTCGCAGCACTTTTCCCCCCACCTCAGAAGGAAGAATTCTCCAGACAGCACAACAGATGTACATTTCAGGATCTTATTAAAAACTAAGCACCAGAAAACTTGCTGACAGCACAGCTCAGAAAGCTGATACTCCTCTCATTAGGGTTCACCTAAAATCTAGCCCCTGCCTAACCGAGTTTGTTTGGTCTGGTTCCATTTACTTCCTTCAGCTTCCACATTACTTGTTTTATAGGCTCCCTGGCTTTCCAAGGCATGGCTCCTAAGCCAGGAAACAACAGCAAACACATTTTTAAGATCCTTCCCAATTCCCTTCAGTTCCCTGCTTTTCACTTGTTTACTTTAGCACATCAATTGCTGCCTTTCCCCCTTTCTCCCAGTGAAAAATAAACCATTTCATTAGCTACCAGTAATTAACTGTATCAACTTCAACTGAGTGAGCAAGGAGCTGGGATTGAGGATATCATCCCTAAATCTCACAAAAACACATCCAGGATGCACCTTTGCCTGCAATGGGCTGGGTGCAGCTGGCAGGTCCACAACTGTAATACAATTCTCTGGAAAGGCAGATCCCAGACCGCAGAGCTGGGCGACTGCCCATGTCACCCAGCCATAATTACTCTGTTCCACTTTTGGAACCTGTGTTCTGTCACCAGCATGAGTATTTTCCCACCAGACCCCTGTGCAGCCAGGCAGCCTGTGTCCTCTTTGAAATCTGAGCAAGATCCCTGCTGGATTTGGCTGCAGTAATTTTAGGAACTGATACCACAGGCCGAATAGGTGCATGTTGGCACCTTCCTCCTCTCTTCTGAGGGGGCGGGTGCCTTACCTTAACAGTGAAGGTCTCTATTCAGACCCTACTGCTCAGGAGAGCATCCTTTGCTACGAGGGCAGAATAAATACCTCTTGCAACCTTTTCAGAGCTTCAGGTCACTTTAAACTTGCTTGCAGAAGAGACACAAGAGTATTTTCATCTCTCTCAGCAATAGAGTAGAACATATTTCCTTAATGTTGCAAAGTTTTCCGGAGTCCTTATATAATTTAAATGGCATGAGTATTATTATACCTCATAAAAATAACGTTTGTGTATCACTGCATAACTCTTGTATTTCTTCACTTAGTTTGTAACCTGGGTAGAACAGCAAGTTCAATTCCAGATATCCAAGTTTTACGCTCTTAACTATTTCTGTGTTGCAAGCACGTGGAGACACTGACAGACAATTAAATAAGCATTTTGCTCTTACCAATTGTTAACCTGGAGTAGTGTCAGATTTGTTTGTGCTGCAATCTGCTTCTTCTCATCCTCTGTTGGATATGGATGCTAAAGAGGCCAAAAAAGCAAAGAAAAAAAAGGCATAAGATTGTTTCATCTCCTCATCAAAAATAAGGACTCCTTTATTACAACTGATTAAAGCTGCTCCTCATCAAAAATAAGAATTCCTTCATCACAACTGATTAAAGCTGCCAGATTAAGACCATCTGACTCATTAAAACCCCAACTTCAGAATGCTCACGAACTTTTACAGATATAAATAATTTAACAAAGACTGCTTTACTACACAAAACCGATTTTACCCTTGAAAGTGTCTCTGATACCATTAAACTACTAATGTGTAATTCAGAGGAAAAAGCTTCTCATGGCTGACAGTCTTTATTAAACAGTGTGATCCCAGGGCAGCACAGCATGTGATAACATCTGATTAGTTATGCTGTCTGAAGGCAATGTCATATGAGAGCCCTGACAAGCACTTTCTAGTTAAATAAAGCCACTCTGAACTAAACAGATGAAGTCAGGGTCTGTAACACAAGAAGCACGCACAGAGTTTCCCCTGTATCGGTTTTCTGCTGTAAAATAGTTGTAAAAGGCAAAATATCAATCAACTCAACGTTGCAACATAACCTGAGACCCATTTACCCTTTCAAGGGAAGTATTTATGCAAAGGAAAGATGTTTATTGAAAGCACAGGTAGATAGTGACGCTCTTGGTACACATTAGAGTTGTTGGAAAGGAGACAGAGACAGAAAATTTGACATTTTCCTCTATCAAAAATATCCCTAAACCATCACAAATCACAGATGGAATTATTTTTCCTCTTGCCATGAATCAGGGTGTAGAGAGCACTAATTTCTCAACACAAGGAAATGAAGAAAAGCTCCTTTTAACAATGTTTATTGAGCCCATGAAGTACAAACGTAACATACTTATTAAAATACCAAGAAAAATCAACCGACATTAAACCGTGGAACTCCCACAAAAATGACTTCAGGGAAAACTGCACTGAGATTACTGAGATGACAACAGAATAAATTCACCTTTATGAAGCCAAATCCTGAGAGATCACAAAAAAAAGTCACATAAAATGCTGTGCTGACCATGCTCAGCCCTTACCCCTATGTGCTGAAAAAGCCAAGATCTCATCACATTCGTGGCGTGCTTGGGAAGAACTCCTCTTTTATTTTTTGATGAGCCATCATCTTGATGCAAGATGCCTAGATCTTGGTTTAATTGCAACTGGAGCTGCACATAGGATTTCAGAAGAAATAAGGCAGTTAGCACAGTAAGAGTAGCTCTGTATCAAGGAATGAACAATTCATTTATGGAAGGAATCAAATGAAATTAGCCCTGAATACTTTTAATGAACTTGTTGTGGAAGCTGTAAAATATTACTGATTTAAGACTCAAACAAAGAAATAAGTAATTATTATGCAAAGAGCTGCAAAGATGCTAAAGGTCCCTCTAAATAAATCCATCTAAATCCTTAAAGAGCAAAATCTACACGGTAGAACCTATAATTCACCTTACAACTCTTTTAATATTTCCTCAATATTCATATTTCTTTCTCTTTGTTCTTCACTTTCTATGGATGCATCAAGTCATTTGCACACTGGTTATCTGAACATTTGGGAACACATTCTTAAATGCTTACACAGAGATAAAAATAAAGAGCCTATAAATTGCATCAAAGACTCTATTTCAGCCAATTATAACAGAATTCATTCTAAGCCAGGTTTTTCAGACAAATGGGAGCAATTTCTTAAGCCAATCCTGATGTCTGTGTCCTGCTGTCAAACGACAACAAATATATATTTGGAGCGTGTTTTTATTTCCAAAATCAAGTTTTACTTTACTTGTAATATGAAGACTTTATAATGAACTTGAAATAGCTCTCCCCCAGACTTTTTCCTGACCTACACAGCATTCTGAAACACTGAAAAAGGAGGAATTTCAGAGGATTTTCTGTGGGTGACAAGGAATACAGATCCAAACCTATGGACAGGTAGGTTTGGAGATTCCTCCTAACCAAGAGTAGACACAGATTTGTATAGAAGGTCAAGTCCTCCTTTAGTTTAGAGGTATAATTTTCCACTCAACGTTTTATTTTTTTCATAAGAAGTACATAAAGTATTTTTGTTTAAACCCACTTCAGTCTAGGAGAGTAATTTACATATTTCTTTCTGAAAGGTGTCTGAGGACAGGATTTGTTCTAGGGAAGTACATATATGCTCCTACTTATATAAAGCAGGTAAGAACACCCTGTGCACACATTTCTTGGTTGGAAGGTCAGAATAAAGAAGAAAAGGAGCCAGGGAGTCAGTGATTACCAACAGATTTTATGCACTGGAGATGGTTTCTCCTCATTCACATTTTTAATTGACTCCAGATTCCTGGAAGATTTGATTTACCACTTCCAGCTCCAAGAGAAAGCTACCAAGGTTTTCTGCAACTAAAGATGGTCCAGTTTTCATGTTTCCCTTTGCTTAGTTATTTCTTTGAACTCTCTAAATCCAGCTGTGAAGAGCCTCCCCCAGAAGAGTCCTGGCCCTTGTCCTTTCGGGTATGAAACACTGAGCCAAAGGTGAGGATCTCACATAGTCTCAACTGAGGATTCTGAAGGTTTTACAGCCAAATGGTTCTAAAAATAGATAAACTCTGAAACACGTAAAGTTTCACAGTACTAGCAGGTTGTCATTACGACAAAAATTCAAATTTCTGCCAACAGCAGTGTGGCATCATAATGGAATACAGGAAATTTATCCAGCCATAACCTACTCCAGTGATTAGGAAACTCTCAATACTGAAACAGTGTTATTTAATTCAGGGGGTGCATGGGGGGATGTTGGTTTGCTTTGGTGGGAGTTTTATTGTTTTTAGGTTTAGAGGTGGGGTTTTTTCTTAATTTCAGCTTGTTTTTTTTAATTCCATGTACCTGCACTCTTCTGCCAGTAGTAAAGGCATTTAACAGGTAGGAACTCTGGTGACCTGTTGTGGCAAGGGAGGTTTGTCTGGGATGTCCAGACAGGGCCATGTTATACAGCCTGTACCTCCTACAGCAGGACTTGCACTCCTTTTATATCAGTTATTACGTGGGTGCACACAGAGTGCACACACACACAGTGTGTCAAATTTAACCCCAAACTCTGGAAACCACTGCGACTTTTTTAACCCTGTGAAGGCTGTGAAACCCACCTGAGAGTTCTGGATCCGAATAGTCCCAGGTGACAGTGCCTGTGTCACCACCTGGCCTTGAGGAGTGACCACGGTGACTGGCTGATACACTGTCCCCCCTTAAAGCAAAACAGCAACACGGATCAGAGGTAAATTAAAGCCTTTCTTTAAATACAAACACACCAGCAGACAATACAAGAGTTCTAATAATATATTAGCTATTCTTTTCTAGTAAACATGTAAGACATGCTCTCTGTCACAATAAAATTTTCTTCCATCCAAAAAACCGGACAAAATTTGACTGTATTTCCTGGTATTTTAGGCATCCTAAATCTATATTCAAAGGAAAATGCCATGATTATCAGACTATAAAACAGTTCATAATTTGGGTTTAACTGAGCTAACTTTACAACCAACAAGGGTCATAACACCAAAACCACACTTGTGAGTCCAGGGAGGCTGGTTTGGTTTAAAACCTCGCTTAGAAGCGAGATAAAACATTTCAGCTCAAATATCACTTCCATACAGTAGTAGGACAACAAGGACATCAAGGATTTCACAGACTTGTAGGTGTGGTTTCAAACTGCAGGCAGCCAACAAGTACAAATAATTTAGGGTTTGGTCAAATAGAATTATTTTTTCGAAGGGAAAAAATAAATTAATTGCCTCCAATCTTTGCAATATCTTTTAACAAAGGTAGTGCTGCACAGAAATACCTCAATGTTATATAAGTGCCGCTCACAAAAGCATATTGACACACAAAAAATTAAACAAACATTCATAAACCAGTAAATCACTTGATCGTCTTCTGACAACTTTTCGGATATTAGAGGGGAAAACAGGGGAACTCATATTTTTTAAAGTACTGTGTATTTTTTGTAACAACTATTAAAGAAACCAACACGAAGAGCAAGGTGCCAGTTGTTTTTATGGTGTCATACCTGCTACTGTTGCCATAGTTACATTTCCCTGCTGCAATGCTGATGCTGGCACCATAATCCCTTGGGGACTGAGTGTGCCTGCAATGGCACTTGGAATTTGCTAGAAAAATAAAACAATTAGTTGCTTGCATTTTTAGATGTTTTTTTAAATAAGGAACTAAAGCATGCTTGTGTATTTTTTGCGTTTTGTATTACGTATTTTTGGTTCTAAAATACAGTTGGAGTTTAATTACAGAATTGCCTTCAAAGAGAAAGAGACCTCATTAGAGGTTCATCATTACCTACATTAACTTTCTCATTATCACCAACCATTACCTTTGAAAACCCTCATGAAAGCAACTGTTAGAAAAGATGTAAAACTACCTTGAGAAATTTTAGTTCTAGGTATATAAATAGCAAGAGAAACAGTTTCCAAAAGCACCAGGGGAAAAGGACGGATGAAATGACCCTTGATGCTCTGATTACAGGCATCAAAGCTTTAGAAATTTAGTTATTACCTCAATTCCTTTCATTTCAACATGATGTATTAAATATTCAAGATGCCCAGGGTGGTTTATTCTGCTTAAGATAGTTCTTACTCAGTCCTGACAAACTCTTACACATCCCTCATGATGTATGAGGAGTATCTTTGGATAGCAAATGCAAAATCAGTCTGTGTCTCCACTTTACAGAAAACTGTAACAGATACAAAAGACACCTTTAAAATGGTTTTTTTTTGTCTGATTTTAGCATCTCCCTTCCACACTTCCAACAAATACGTGGCAGTGGCACACAGGTGTGCCCCCCCCAAATAAAATGGCTCTTTCTACTCTTAGTAACTCATTTGAAAAGGTAAAAGAAAGCTGCAGAAACCCTCTTTGCAAACCAACAACAACAAAAGTACAGCTGTAAGTTACCAAGGAAATCTAAGCAAAAATCACACTGAGATGTATTGGAAACACACCTGAGATTGCACAGGTGAATAAGGACTTCCAGGCTCTCCACTTAATAAAGTTTCACTGTTCATTTTTGTCTTCAGGCAGGCAATGTAGCGACTACAGAAATCCTTGCAGAGCTCATTAACCTTTTCCAGCTCGAGCAGATGGATACGTAGAACTTGGATTGCTTTTACCATCTAAGGGAGAGAAATAGAAAAAAAAAAGGAAAAAAATATAACTGCTAATTAAAAAAATATTTAATGCGAGATTTAAGCAAATGCTGCTTTCCAGTAACAGAGATCACCCAATTAAAGGAGAGTTACTAATTGCTGAGTCCTGAAATGTGGAAGGAACATAAGCAAATTACCACCCAGGGCAACCAGAGCAAGACAACACCATGATCTTTGTCACATGTGGCACATGAGGAAGACAGAGCACAGTTAAGGTGTCACAGGGCACAGGATGATCTTTAACCCCACACATATTATTTGGAGAGCATGCTGGGAAGAGGCTTGGCCAGTGGTTTTTGTCTTGAGCTCCATAAATCAGAAATACTGAATTCAGCTCCACATCACACTCTGACCCAAGGAAACCACAAGTGCACTGATGAGTTTGAGACACACTGAGAAGACCCTCCTGTCACACAGATTGCTAAGGAGAGTGAAAGGATAGAAAATGGCCTCTCACATTGCCTGTAGCCAAAAAAAGAGCTTTTATTTTTTCAATAAAATTAGAATAAAGAGGTCCCAAATTCGTCACATTGTCCAACAGAGCTTAAAGGAATCAAACAGTTCTTCAGTTCTACGGCTTTTAAGTTCCTCTGCAATTGTATGTCAAAGATCAACAACTCTCAGGTAAAACTTTGT
Source organism: Pitta sordida (assembly GCA_013390025.1). Taxonomy (NCBI): domain Eukaryota; kingdom Metazoa; phylum Chordata; class Aves; order Passeriformes; family Pittidae; genus Pitta; species Pitta sordida. The sequence goes on along the minus strand of WEKX01002647.1, from coordinate 241,706 downwards.
CAGAACTTTCAGGTGAGGAGACTGATTCTAAAACATGAACTATTAAATAAAAAACACTAAGCCAAATTAAAAAAAAAAATCCATGTTCAAACAGAACTTATGTGAAAACAATACTTATCACGCTTCCTGTGAGAAAAAGCCTTGTAAGTCTGGATAACCAGTGGTATTACGTACTGCACAAAAATAGCTTCGGTGATTGCAAGGGTCATGGCAGAAGATCAAAAGCTAAAACCAAATCCAGATGGCCTAAATTTTCATGAAGCAGTAGGAAATCCAGGACATTCAAATATGTACACAACACACCAGCAAAGTAGTATTTTTTACACAGCTTGCCACCCCCAACATTTATGTGCTACGCGAGATCTCCAAGAAAAATATCCTTTGGTTTTAGGAAACGGAATAATTAAAACTTTGAACCAGTGCAGGGCTTGATTTTACAATTATTCAGAAAAAATTGTCCTAATATGGGGGGGTCATTTCCCTGGCCAGAGCACAGAATGATCAGAAATGAAACCTTAATGAACTAATCTACATATTGCTTCCAACTCAAGAAGCCAACTGGGAGCTGAAGTTGCCTTTTTTTCTAAGCACCTGGAAGAGCTCAAGGCAGGAAATGTTTGGGGTTGCACATTTATCAGTGGGTGGTTTGAACATTCAATTAAAACCGAGGTAAAAACTGATAAAAACTGAGGTAAAAAAATACGTTAAATACATAATATTTCATTATATTAGGGATTACTTTTGCCCAGTCAAGAGGGATTTTTCTCTTAAAACATTACCTATTTTTGTACTCTATTTATCAGAAGGTCTTTGGAAGAAAAACAGAAGTTCTTTCTTCACCTTAGATATAGTTTCAAATTGATGGTTGATACTTGAAGTGAAAATTGAATTAAAAATCAAAATTAACCGTAAATCAAGAATCAGGAACACTATCCAGGTTTCTGCAGAGCCTCACATGGTCACACTACTCTTGCAGGGAGCTGTGGTAGAAGGCAAACAAAACGTTGTAAATAGGCCATGCCTGTCACCAGGGCTTGTTAATTAATTTACAGCTACACTAATTGTGGCCATATGGCTCCTCCTCTCTTGCGGCATGGGTGGACCAAACTTATATTTAGCAGCAGAAGTTCGGTTTTTCCCTAAAAATAAAAAAATAATAAATCAAGAACTCCTGATAAAATCACCCATGTTGAACAAAATTAATGCTGTTTGCCCACAGCAGCAGTAATATTTCATTCCTGTGCTCTTCAAAGGCACGACTTAAAAATCTAAAACCATATTTTTGTTTTTTAGTGCTCCCGGGTGGAATATGTCACAGAACAGTGAATGTTTATATGCCAATTAATTCAGTTTTTTCAGCTGTAGAAATAAACCTGGAGTATCAGTTCAGACAACATACAAGAAAGAATCTCTATACAATGACACAAACTTCTCAAACAACTCTTTTTCATTTGAAAAAAACACCAGACAATTAAAATATGTACATCCACAGCTCACCCACATCCCTGACCCAAATCCTTCTGGGGAGATTTAGGCCTTCAGGGGAAGAACACAAACTTTGGGAGGAGGGTTATTTTGCTTTGATTCGTTTTGATTGGAAAACCTCTCCCCTATTTTGACTTCTCAGCTATGAGACACAGGTAGAAAAGGTATAACTAGAGGTTTATGAGACAGTTCTGCACATTAAAATACTAAGAATACTTGTCAGAAACGCAAAAGTGTGGCTTGTTTAGTCAGGAATATTCAAATGACATCACCAGGCCTCACCACTACAACTGTTCCGGACACAACTAAGAGTTCAACAGGACAGTCTTTGAGAGGAGGGTACTGAACCAAAAACCCTTACCCCAAACGAAACAAAAAACTCGAGGGGTCTTCAAAAAAGGCAGTGTCCTGTTCAAACACAAAAGTGAGAGCATATTTAACACTCCTTGTTTCGTGCTGTTTCTAGACTTGACAAAGCCTCAAGTAACCCGACTTTCACAGCGGACCCTGCTTTGTGCAGGAGGTTGGGCTACAGATCTCTGGAGCTTGTGGTCCAACCTCAATCCATCCCATGGCTCTGTGAACGTGGGGAAATTAAAAGGGTCTCCCATATATGGGAGGAGTTTACTCTGAACACACAATGTAGGAACCACCCCAAGGCAACGTGGTATTTCTGCAGCATCTGGGTTAACACCGAGCAACAAAAAAATATTAAGTGATGAATCTAAAGACATAATATGACCTGTGAAGGATCTAAAAAATGATTTGCAAGTACTCATGATGAATAGCTTCTTAGATATGGAGGAACACGCCCCTGTAAGTCCTAAGCACAAAAGGATACAAATGGAGAACAAAGAGCTTCATTCCAAGATCTGTTTTATCCATGAAAATGAGGCAGAGAGGGGAAAGGGTGAAGGGCATGGAGCTCCAAGAGATGATACTCCATGTTACAAGGATACTGAGCTGGAAGCTGAGCACGCTTCCAGAAAGAAGCATATGCTCTTGGGAAATTCTGGCTATTCTCTGCCCCCTCCCTGTAGACACTTATTGATGAGGCCCCTTCTAAAGCTGCACTTCCATCAAGTACGCAGAACATCAACACAGACAGTATGAGTGACCAAGATTCAAAAAAAGAAAAACAAAATTACTGAAAACTGGAAGAAACTTGTAGAGGACATTCCAAGACAGAGGATAATTCTGGCTCCAGTAGTATGTTGTGTCAGGCATATCTATAAGAGATAAATAATGACTGCAAAAAAATTTATAAAACTCATAAACTTGCAGCTCTGTTTTACCTCCTCAAGCAGTCTAATCAGTGTGGGCAGGCAGTGGAGTTGGAAGGGAAAAGCTTCAAAGTTCTGTTTGGAGCCAATAGTTCTTGAGGAGGAAAAAAAAATCTACCATAGAAAAGCCATTTTCTTTGTGTATTTATTAGGGATGGACTGGAACTCAGCAGGGAGTTTCAGCCCAAAGACTTTTTCTGACTGAAAGATGAATCCAAATTAAAAACACAGACAAACCTAGAATGTCCAGAATTCCTACCCCTCAGAGCAAGTTGATAAAATCTGTCCAAGAGTAGGGACTGCAGCTTCCCAGTTGTTTTTCAACAGATCTTAGAACGGAACTTGGCATTCTCCTGCTTTATGGCCTTCCTTGGAATGAAAAGAGGCATTTTATACATCTCCCAAATGCAGGAAAAGAGCTGACACTTTACACTTCAGGACAATTCCGTGGGCTTTTTAGTGGTGCAGGTTTTGAACATGAACCATTGCTGATTCTATTACATGAATGAACATAGAGAAAAAGAATAGGAATGCAGCAACAAATTCAATAAAAAACAAGCTTCATCCAGATAATTTCACAGAGTAACTTAAAGTATCATTTAAGGGAATAAAACCTTCCACAAGAAGGTATAATTTCCTTTTCAAATTCTTATAAACCCTTCTGAGAAATTCTCACTCTCTAAAATATGCTGATGCTTAATACCAAAGTTCTGACCCAATCCAGAAGCCACCAATATTTACAGAATGTTCTCATCCATTTCACTGCAAACACCCTGCTTTGACCACTTGCCTGACAAAGTCAGACTTGGGCAGGACACTGCAGAAGTAAAAGGTCTGGTAACACTATTTCTGGTTTGACCACACAACCCTTTGCTGTGCTTCTTCAAAATCACCAGCTGATATTGAAGTGCTTATCTGCCAAGAACAGAATCTCTTCATCCAGATAATAAAAAAGGTTTGAAACACCAATTAATTTAGAATGGTAATCATAATACCAAGGTAACAAGGCAATCTAGACCTGAGAGTTACTCAAGCAGGAATGACCATACACTGCTCTTAATGAACTTCTTTTCTGGCCAAATCTGATCCTGTGTCACCCAGATTAACACTCTGTGGATGAAAACCAAACTCTGGCTTTGGAATATGCAAGTGAGTGCACGATGTGGGATGGTGCCAGGACTGTAAGTGGCCCTACAATCTGTGACCCTTCATAATTTCTATTACCTCATTAATTAGTCTACACGGAGCACAAAATTATTTGGAGCTGTGAGTTTAAGCTCCCTCACAAAAACTGTGTAGTTGAGTTCTAGATGCCACTGCCAAATGAAACAGAAGTTAAAAAACCCCAACAAAACAGCTGAATTAGTGTCCATTAGTGTTTCATTAGCAGCCTTAACACCTTCTCCTTTCAAGTGAATGGTTGAATTAACATTGGCGTTAAAAAGGGAGGGACAACGAGAACAGAAGATGTAATACAGGTGCACACCAGAGTCCCTATAAAAAGAGATTTTTGATCTCTATAAAAATACATACATTTATGTGAAACAAAGTAGATAAAACTCCCCACCTACAGCCATTTCTGTGGCAAATACCAATATTTCAAGCTGAAGAGACTGCAAACCATATTAGCCAGTTCACAACTTGACAGAAACTCTTCTGCTCATTGCCTGAGACAAAATGAATAGTCTGTCAGAATGTCAGCTGTCCAGAGTTCCCAGCCTCCAGGGCAGCCAGAGGACAAGCTGCACTCAGATTTCATTTAGTATCTAGTAATAGAAAGTCACAGCTAACAATACGACCACAGGACAGGTTGTATTCAACGCCAAAGATTTCTGATTTTGCAACGTGGTCCCAGTTTAAGACAGTACTGACCTCAGCAGCCTCAGAACCCAAGATATAAATACCTCCTCATCCACCTCAAGCAACATTTGAGCAGCCCATCAACTAAGGTGAACACCACATACATATCTCAAGAAACTTTGTCACCACTAAAATTACAAACATATCAACTGACAGGAAGGACCATTAGAATACAGCAGACCCAAAAAGTAAGCTGGGTCTGAGAGAATGTTTGTGTATGACCAAAAGCACAGCAACCAGGCCAAGGCGTGCAGGATCTTTGGGAAACCAACCTTGGGAGGCTCACAGAGACCACAGAACAGCTGAGGTTGGAAGGGACCTCTGGAGATTTGTTTAACCAGAACCCTGTGCTCAAAGCAAGGTCAACTAGGCCAGGCTCCTCAGGGCCACATTCAGTCGGGTTTTGACTGTCTCCACTGATGGACTCCACAACCTCTCTGGGCAACCTGCAGTGTTCAATCACCCTTACAGTGAAAAGGTTTTAATGGGACTTCCTACCTCTCAGTTTGTGTCCATTTCCTCCTTCCCTGGGCACCACTGAGAAGTGTCAGAATCCGTCTTGTTTGTTCCCCTATCAGGAATTCACATACATTGAAAATATCCCCCTAAACTTTCACTGTTACAGGATAAACAGCCCCAGCTTGCTAAACCTCTCTTCATTCCCTAATTTCACTCCCTAATTATCGTTTTGGCCCTTTGCTGGACTGACTCCACTATGTCCATGCCCAGTGACAGGAGCCCAGACCTGCACCCAGAACTCACCAGCGCCAAGCAGAGGAAAAGGATCATGTCCCTCGACCTGCTGACAATTCTCTTCCTAACACAGCCCAAGAATGTTGAATTTCTTTGCTGCCAGGAACCACTAGTGCCTCACACTTGGCTTGGTGTCCACCAGGACTGTCAGGTCCCTCTCCACAAAGCTGCTTTCCAGTTGGTTGGCCCCAGAGAGCACAGGCATGTGGGGCTATCGCTCACTAGGAACTGGATGTGGCGTTTCCCTTTGCTGGACTCCATGAAATTCACGTTTGATTCATGGAGCAACAAAGTACCTGTGAATGGTGGCAGAGCCATCTGTGCATCAGCCACTCCTCCCTGTTTTACAACATCTCCAAACTTGCTGAGGGTGCGCTCTGCCCCATCCCCCAGGCCATTAATGAAGATGTTAAACAGTTCCTGTTCCAGTATAAATCCCTGGAGTACATCACTTTGTCTTTCCCCCAACTGGATTTCATGCTGCTGCCTGCAATCCTTTGAGCCCAGTGGTTCACCCAGCTCTCGGTCCATCTCATTTTTCCAGTTCATATTTTATCAGTTTGTCTGTGAGAACATGGCAAGACACATCAAAAGTCAAGGTGAACCACAACCACCGCTCTTTCCTCACCCACTGAGCCAAAGTTACTACATTCCAAATATTAGATTCCAGATGTGCTTCTGAAAAGAAACTGGGATTAGAGAGATGAGGGGAAAACAGCGTATTTGTGTTGAATTCAGAGGGTTACAAATGAAGAAAATAACCTGAGGCTCAGCAAGTCAGCAGACCTACTTCATGCAGAACAGAACTAACTCTCATTTATGACTAAAATATTGAAGGCAAATATATTCAAAACAGGGAAATCACAACTTCATTGCAGGAAGGACTTTCAGAAAACCTAAATGAGTCAATGACACGTAAGAAATAATTTGCATATGTTAAAGAGTTCCTAAGCTCATCTTATAACAGCTCTTCTCCCATATTAACTAAATGAACCCTGATTAAAAAAAGTTGGAAAAAATTTACATCAATTACACGTTTTTGATAAATACGTTTTATACATTTGACACCTCAAAATTAATTTACAGAGTCAGCCTGGCTATGGCAAGGATATGTTTCTGTTTTGTCTCCAGTTGAGAACAGGAAACAAATTGAAGGGCCCAACGTAAATTTACAGATAAGAGGGGTCAGAATAAATTAAAAAAAAAAAGTTTCTCAGCATTAACATAAAAAAATAACCTCTCACAGGAAGAAAAACGTGAGAAGAAACTGTAAGGACCAGTTGAGATCACAAATCAGGAAGCAGATGCGAAAGTAATGATTCTTTCAGAAATAAAACAAACAGCTTGCACTTACCAAATTATCAGTTTCTGGGTCTTCACAGAAAAAAGGCTTTCCTTCTTTCTCCTGCTTTCTTACAAAGTTTTCAATATCTACGTCAAAACTATCAGAGGTTGTGCCTTCTGAGCCTTGTGTAGATTGTTCACATTTTTCAAATAATAGTGCTAACAAGGGAAATAGTGGGTGCCTAGAAAAAAAGTTTAAATAGGTAATTAATAGGTACTTTTCCTTAAGTGTACACCACTGAAAAGACACCTAAGATTATTTAACAACTAAAATCTAAAATTAAGACAAGAAGATCTCAGAGAAGGTCACAATCACATGTCAGTGTGACAAGCCTTGGAAAAGCCTGCACATAACACCACTGGTTACAGCAAAATCTGATAAAGTTTACATTCATTTTGATTTACCACACTCTAGAGGCAGACACAGCAGTAAAACATGTATCTATTTAAATAAAGAGAACAATCACAAGTGAAAAAGCTCTGGCACACTATTTAATCCACTGCAACTGAGTGGCAAGAGAGACATTAATACAGTGCACTAGAAATGAGAAGTAGGGATTACAAATAGGATGAACGCAGGTTTCAATGAACTCTGATAAAATTCCTTTATTCTTTAATGTGGGCCATATTCATACATCACAGAATAACTTTAAAGAACTGAGAGGAGTACACAGGCTGTACTGAGAGGCCTCATGCTCTGAGGAGAAGATGATTTTGCAAGCACAAGCCTGAAAATGAGTGAATACATCTTTCTGCTTCAGGTTGGGGTTTTTGTGTTTTGGTTGATTTTTTCTTTTTTTTTTTAAACATGAAAACCAGCAATAATTCTGTCTCTATAAAACAGTTGAAGCAAAATGACCCTTAACCTCATCAAAACTGAGGAGACTGCTTAGCACAGCATTTAACACTGAAAAATCTCAAATCAGTGTGTTTACACATCAATATTTAATCCCTTTTGAGCTAATTACTGGGAAATAGATTGTCATCCCTGAAGAAAAAGGAATAAAGATCGACCGAATTACAATAAAAATAAAAATTACCATTAAAGATGAGAACTACAGCATAACAAAGAGTGACCACAGTCCAACAATCTAAGGCAGGCAGCTAAATATCCATTAAAACTACGCTGAAACTGAAGAATCCTGCTACCCAGGGAAGTTTTTTTCCTTGGCTGATGACTGACAGTGAAGTTAATTTCATCTCCTTTTTTCCCTGCAAACCACGGAGACAGCCAAGAGACCACCTGATTTTAAGCTCCTTATTAGTATTATTTATTAAATAAAATTAATCCTCTCCTCTTTACCCTTCGAAAGACAGAACACGAGTCCATTACTACCTGTAAATGGCCTGCTTGTCTGCATCCATTGGAGTTTGGGATTCTACAGGGGCAGGACTCACCCCTTCTGCATCAGTTTCAGAGCAGTTGGGATCTTGTTCAGTTTTTAACTCAGTTACCACTTGCATCTGTAGGAAAAGAGTAAGTTTTAAGTGAATCTGTAGGCTTGACGTAACATAAAGGCACTGTTTCCCAAGGAAAGAGCAATGCAAAGGGCTCCTAAATTGCCAGAAGGTTGGTATGACTTGGCAGGGACACAGCAAGTCACAGCAGTAACAAAACCCCTCTTTTAATCCTTGACACTTTTTGATGGGTAAAGGTCACTTCAAGTTGCAGCATTTGGCTTTAAAATGGGAAGGACAGACACGTATTAGGAAGTTGTTGAAGCATTCTGTCTCTGAAGTGGCTATTTTTGGGATAGGCTGCAAGAATTTGTGGGGATGTCTGCATAAAACCCCTTTGGGATGAAATGAACTTTCTCTTAGGTTTTCTTCTTATTTCCTACTGTACGTTGTATCAGGATACTGAAGAAAAGGATCTTCAAGTTTTTCTTGTCCCCTAAAATCCATGTTTTCTTAAAAAGAGCTGAAATATTCCCCGTCCCTCCAATCCTTCAATTAGCAGAAGCACAACTTGCCCTCACCTTTACCACTCCATTTTATGTATTGTAATAACCAATTATTTTAGGATTGGCAAGCTACTGGAAAAAAACAGCAGCAACTCCTTCTACACATCTATTTAACACACAGATACATGATGTGCCACCACTGGAAAAGCAACACAGAACCACAGCTTCTCCTGAGCACCTCCTGAATTGCAGTAGGTGGCTGGGAACACCTCTGGAGTGCTCTGAAGGTTTTGGAAGTGGTTTTCCCATCACTTCCAGCTAAATACCTTCTGGACTAAAATGTCTGCAAGGAACCTGAACTGTCAAAGTCATAGTTTCAACCCCTCGAGCCAAACTCCTTGGGTTTTTTCTCCCCTTTCAGCACCAGTACAAAGACATGAAATCAGTGCAGAGTCTGAAGGGAGGAAAGTTGACCAGCTGAAGGGAGAAATCATGTTCAGCAAGGGTTCTACCTCACCACGAGGAGGAAACAGCTCACTTAAAAACTGCAAGATATTTTCTGTGGGCCATTTCCAAACTACAAAAGCAGCAGGTGCCCAAATTACCTGGACACTGACATCTTGAAATACGGAACAAATAGAAAGAAAAAGCTTTCTCCTCATCTGTTGTGTAGAAAAAAAAAATAAAAATCATATTTTGCTTTCACTGATGTACCATATCATGGCATCTATTTGCCATCTATCTTTAAAGATGTAAGGTAGGTGAGAGGAGAGAGAGAAATTACAATTGCAATGAAAGAAACAAAGAACAAACCCATAAATCAATGATCCCACACAGCAACCAGATAAACATTTTCTAAGAGATGGGAAAAGTTGTTGGTTTTCTTCTGACTGTTCCCCATGTTGCCATCTGCTGACAGAAATACTTGTATTTACTGCTTGGGGCTGACACAGAGTAACCTAAAAATGGATCATCAGAGTACAGGCCCCCACATGACTTGCCTCCAGTTAACAGTATTTTAATTTAGCAAATTGTTGCAATATACAGCCCGTTGTACAAAAAACCAATATCATGACCACACACATCCAAGTGTGTTTCATTATTCCCCTTCCATAAGAAACTGGAATCCCACTGAGCATTTTCCAGTTATCCATTCTAATCAATAACCTCATTAAAATTAATTGAAGCGTATAACCAGTTTTCAACTGAAGCATAATTGCATCAACTTAAATGCAAAGCAGCATATTGTTCTAGATAACTAAATTTTCCCTTCAGTTGCTGAAGACCAACGAGTCTGTGACTGTGTAAATGTCTTCTGTTTCAGCTGCAGACACAGGAACAGCAAAGACAAAATTTATACACAAAATATTAGAAATGCTCATTTAACTTTCCTAAAAATAGGAACATTACAGCACACAAAGAATTCAGTGCAGACACAGAGTAGAACCCCTTTATCAAACCATTCTTCCCACAGTTCAGCAAAGCCACGTAAAAATGAGTTAAACCTTTAATAAGTGTCCAAGTATTAAACAGATAAGCTTCTATTTTTTAAAGATCCTGTTTCACAAACAGGAACTGATGCTTAAATAATGTCAAAGCAGGCACTAAGGACAAGGTCATTACTTTTTTTCTCTTGCTAAGCACATGGTTCCTAGAGAAAGAAAAACACACCTACCTGTTGTCCATCTTGATAGTTGTCTATACTTAATGTCTGTGTTGCCATCATGGTTAATAAAACTTCAGTTGTGTCAAATCATCATAAGAGTGAACAAATATTCTTTAAAGAAAAAAAAAATCAGTTACAAAAATGGTGCCTTAGAATCCAGTTCTAAAAGGTGAAGCAAAAAATAAAGGGAAAAACAATAAGATTAATGCAGGCCTCTCTACAAAGAAATCAGTTTGTTGACAAATGCAAAAAAACCAGATGGAAAATACAACAGGTTTTAGCAGCAAAAAGTTCATTGCCTCGTTTTATATTTTAATGTTAATTTTTTTAATAAGAGGCTGAGGTTATTTCACACCCACAAATTTCAAGCAGATCTCAGCATTTATTTTTGGACTCCTCAACGTTCTAAGGTAACACGTGAAATCTAGAAACGAGCAGATTCACATTTCTGTGTTTTGAAAAGGTTTACAACACACTGAGCATTACTGTAGCTGGAATAATAATACATATGTTAGTTCCAAACTGATGAAATGAGTATGAATCTCATATTCTAAAGTTAAGGCCTGAAACTACTTTCAGGGACCAAAGTCTCAAATAACTTCTGACATCAGAAATCTCCCACCCACATCATTTACGGTTCAAAAAAGAATGAAACAATAAGTAACAGCTTTTAAATAACTGGCCCCATGTGATGACAAAGTTTCAAAAGTAACCCAGGAATTCTGAAATCTCCTTTTCAGAGGCATTTGATACTTCAGGAAATATTCATGAAAGAGGATTTGAACACAAGTCAATGCATGGATGTTATTCCCCCTAGGCATTAGGTGGAGATGAGTTAAAACGTTTTTAAGTTAGACACCCAGTAATTAAAAAAAAAAAGAAATTAGCACAGCACCACCACCAGACAGAGTGTACCCATCAAATTACTAATTTGCATTTAATTTCCTTGTCAGATTTGCAGCCATTACAATCGAAATCACAGAACTCATTAAGCTATTACCATGAACTAGAAGTCAATTATCCTTAACATGTAGGAGTCCTAATGTTTAGCTACTATAAAAAAAAAAATCCATATTAAAAAGGAAGTCAGAGCTCATGTCCTGAAAAAGATTATATCCCTGTATTAATTCCAGGTTTTCTGCTCTCTTTCATTTACGTCAGTATCGAAGAACTAAGTTTTAGAATGTTCAGCAGTTTTAGATCTGAAACCAAACATCTTTATCCTTGTAATGTGTTCAATCCCCACAAACTATTCAACTATTTTTAAATCTTCCCTTCACCACTGCTTACTACTAGAGAATATGAGCACTTTTAAGAGCAATTTTTACATTTCTGGACATTTTCCCCTACAGATTATAACAGTCTCAATTAAGTGTTTCATTTTGGAAACACAAGGACAAATTTCAAGATTCCCTTAACAATTTCAGGCACAGAGACAAACTCAACTCCTCAGAACAAACCTCAAGCCTTACCCTGCATCAAGATGTACTCAAAGTGAAATTCCTATTTTTTTAACAGTCTTTCAGACCAGAGAAGTGATCAGGATGATCACACAGAAAATGCTGCTTTTCTCCCTTCTCAAAAGGCACACGTGTTTCTGACTGTGACACCCAAAGTATGGACCAGACTACCCTCAAAATAAAAGCAGGAAAGTTGAAATGATCAACAAAGAAAGAAGAAACACCATTTAATGATTGGCTTAAAGCAAAGTTCCTCACAAAACACTGTTGAAGGAATTGTTGGGTTGTGGGACAAGATGAAATTCTTATGCAGAAATGAGGAAATAAGAGGTAAAACTGTCACAGAAGAGAGGAAGAATGTCTTAGAGCTCACAAGGATGTGAGATCATATTAGAGGCAGAAAGAACAACGTGGAGAGGGAAGCAACAAAGATAATAAAATGTAAACTGGTAAAGACAATAGGACATGGCACGAATTTCTGGAGAACAAGACAAGCTGGAGTAATTCCTCCTTTCCAGATTTCCACAAGGAAGAGATGTTCCACATCTTGAAGGCCCTCAGGCCACACAAAGAAGAAAGGAGGTGCTCAGCTTACAGCCAGACCCATAGATCATTTCATGGAGGAGTTTTGCCCTATTTTCTCCCAGGGGAACGACTGGAAAGAATTCTACATGGGTATATTCTTCGTATTTCCAGGAAGAGCTTCCCCTCTGACTTATAATTACAGTAGAAAAAGTCTAAGCTATTAGGCAAGATAGGAACTGATGAGATTTAGTGAAGACAACTACTGCAAATCAAGAAGAACAAATTGAGCTAATCACACACTTAAATCGAGGCAATTAACCGAGGAATTACTCCGGTTCAGTAAAAAGAAACATCTCCTCATTACCCAGAAGTGGTAAGAGACAAACTATGCTAAACTTTAAGAAAAGTAACTGAAAAGGTATTTACACATTTGGCTTTTATAAGCTAATTTAGGATACAGCACCCAGCAGATGTTCATTCTGCAGACAGACAGCGATGCCGGTATCGCTCCCACATGTTTATCAGTGCCACCCTGCCAGAGCTAATTACTTCCACAGCTCCACCACGGAGCTCACAGAACACAGGAACATGTTTCTGATCCTTTTTTTACATTGGCTCAGCCAGGCCAGCTCGGCCCTGTGTTAAAGGTGGCTCTGATGGAAAGCAGCTGACGCTGCCTCAACCACGTTGCTGAGCACTCCCACAACCCCAGCTCCTGGCTGAGCTGCTCGTGTGGTCATTCCTGGCTCATGTGTGTGTCTCAACTCACAGCAGGACCCACCTTTAAGCAGCAAAGCTGTACTTTATGGCCCGGTACTGGGGATCTGAGGTGAACCTAAGAACTACGACTGCTGGAGAACTCAGCTTTCAAAATGCCAATTACTCTTGGTGAAAGAGTTGGGGAGTGGAACCCTGCATTTGTGTTATATTCAAAGAGTTACAAATAACAAAAACAACCCAAGGGTGAGCCTGCCAGTCTGCTTCACACAGAACAGAACTACCTCTCATTCTATTTATTTTGAAAGCAAAGCATGTGGAAAGCCCAAGGAAATACTTAAGGTCATGTAACTGGAAGCTGATGCATGAGCTGCAATCAGAGACTCCGCTGGTATCTGTGGTGAATCCATAAAAGCATTGGAGGAAGAAAGCAAGCCTTTAATACAATTAAAGTGTGAAGGCAAAATGTAAAGAAGAAAGGAAGCTAAAGGAAGAAGGGTAATCATAATAAGAAACGTGGAGACTGTGCAGATTGAGTATCTAAGAGAAGAGATTAAAGGTGAGCTGGAACATGCACACAAAGTGATCGCTTAACATACATCACTCCTCACTCGCTCTACTTAACTCCTTTGTAATTAAGAGCAAGGGGACCACCCAGCAACGTTAACATAAGGTGTAAGTAAGCTGTTGGAGTTCAATGATATCATTTTAACATATACAAGCTACAGCAGATGTTTGTAAGAGATATAAATAGTTATGCTTCAGGCTATAAACTAACCACTAACCCTCTCAGGGTTGTGAAGAAACTACCCAACAGACTTGTTAACAAGTAATCATTCCTTCTAATTTTCCCCTCACACATGTTCCTTTGAAGTCCTGCAGAGAGAAATGGATGACTGGCAGAATCACCACGGCTCTTTGTTCATTCTTATTTCAACTTCAGTCCCGGCGCTTGCTCTATGACATAGATCCTTATAGTCACACACAGAGTTAAAAAGAAACAAAAATCAAACCAGCAAGTCTGTTTGGCACATGAAAAGCTTCTACAAGTGGCTTCACTTTTCAGCAGTGATATTCGATTCCAGGGCACACTGTTTTCCAAAGGAGATAAGATACTGTGTGTGAGAAACCAGCTCACCTTTTTCCTTCATTGGGTTGACGAAGTCATTATCTTGTGGCAGCAGAGAGGCCTCACTGATGTACGACGTGGGGGACGGAAACCTAGAAACCAACAGAGAAACAGTGAGAAGAAGACAACACACAGAACACACTTTCTAAGACAGAATATAATTTTTAAAAATTTGTTTATTATGTGGTTCCCTTGCCAAGTTTAAATGAACTGACAAGATTTCTTTTGCATGTTTAGCACATTTCTTTTTTGCATTGTTAATAATCTCTAATCACACTCATTATCCCATGTTAGTCTTTGAACTTGCCCTTATCTTTACTGCATTCACTCTCCATGTTTACCTTTGTCTTTGCTGACATTTCTAACAGAAAGCTCCATTTGGACTAATAACTCACTGCTCAACCTTCATATTTTACTCTCTGGCTCGGTGTCTGTCTGCCAAGACTAGACAAGACACATCCCAAAAATAAAACTATGAGATGCAAATAGGAATAACTCATCCGTGCTGTGAGAATTAAGCATGAAACCAAGATATCCCTCCTGCCATTTAAATCTCTTTCATTTGAACACATCCCATGGTAAAAATCAAAGCACGGCTATGAATCAAGTGATTTCCTACATGATAAAACGTAACAGATGATGGGGATGGGCCATTGTTAGGCTCCTGTGTTCTGTGAAGGCAAGTTTTCCCATGGGATTATTCCACAACTTTAAAAAGCCTTCAAAAAATTACCACTTAAAATTAGTACCCATATTGAAGGTACTTTTGAAAAGTAGCAATGACTGTGAAAATGTATTTAGAGAACACAACTGCTGAAAAGCATTAAAAAAACCATCTCAGGGGAAGGTCCAGGCACTGACGCTGCACAAAGGCCACCTGAAATGATGTGATGGCTAAAACACACAGCTCAGATCTTGAATCTCTGTTTCTCACAAAGTCCAACAACTGCATAAGAATTGGAGTGAAAAGCGAGAGGAATTTGGCATTTGGATTTAAGAAACAAAATTTACGTGTGTTGTTTTTTAGAGATGTTCATACAGAAACAAAATGGTAAGGGGCACACACAATCTAGATGCCACCTCTGGCTCATGAAACCTGGTTCCAAACAAAGCAGGGAGATAGTCCGAGGAATTTTGAGGTTAAACAATAAGACAAAATAAATTTCAGCCACTGGTTAGAGATTAAACACTGAGCTAGAAGGAGTTTCAGACCAAAGTGATATACCTGGTCTTGAAGGCTCAAGGAGCAGATGATACACATTTAAAGTTCTCACTTTTTCTTAAGTTATCCTCAGAAAAAGTGTCTCTCTCATTTTTGCAGCTTATTTCTGCTCTGAGAAGACAGTCTCACCCTCTAATTCCCCTCTTCACACACCACTTACTTTGTATAATTTTGGAACTCACTTTCACCCACCTCAGCTTACTGGGCTACCTTCAAATAAAGGACTTCTCACTATTTATAATGGTAGATGCCAGATACTGCCAGATAAATTGGGATAAATAGATCAATTATCTATCCCTTGTCTCTGCTCAGACCTGCAAATCTGAAAAACCCACTCGGTTCACTCAGAAGCAACTGCAGCAAAGTGTCAGGTCAGTCAAAAACGTTTCATGTGTGAAGAAACAGCCTTTTCCTGCAAAGCCTTCAGCTGAAACTCTGGACACAGGCAGGTTTCCCAGGCAGCTTCTGAGACACGGAGAGCAGGAAGAAAGAGGTGCTAAAGAAATGCAGGCCCGGGTGAAAGATGCTGCAAGAGGGGATCGTGTGGCTGAGAAGGAGCCAGAGGACACCGCAGTCATACTGAACTCTTCCAAGAGACGTGTGACAGCATTAAGAACAGAGTCTACCCTAAAACCTACCAGATGAGAGAGATCTAAGCTTGCATCCATGTCTTCTTGCCTCTTGCAGTGAGGGTAAGAACAGGGACCAGATGGAGCTGTTAAAGGATGGAGACAACACGAAGGCAGCTGTCCACGCCGGAGCCTAACCCTGGAATTGCTGTTGCCAATTTGTTTTCCTTTTACTCCTCTTGCAGACAAGCTTTAGAGTTGTGTTATCATAATAAAGATACTTAACTACGAAACCAAAATGAGGGGCAACTTGCTTTGTCCTCTTAAAAAGTCAATCACCACTGAGGTCCTTATTACAAAGTAAAATGTGAGCTTGTCCATTCAAGAGCCCCAAACCCTCTGTTTGAGCCATTCTCTCATTTTCCATGTCAGCCAGTGAGAAGCAAAGAGCTGGGAGTACATTCACACGGACAAATGCCAGCAGACAGTAAGACACAGATACATTCGTGTTTTTAGAGATTCAAATAATAACAATGAAGCAGCAAGTCGAGTACACATGACAAGATGGCACCCAGGATTCATTCTGCCTTCATTGCAGTGGTTATCAATCTCCACAGACCTGCCTACGCAGAGTCATTCAGGGAAATAAAGACAAACAAATCAATACGAAGTTGATGCTTATTAAAGACAAGTTTATTAAAACTGTGCTCCATGACAATGTTCTCCTCATTCATCACCAAGGTGGCTTCCATTTCCTCTGTCTTATGTACTTACAGAGTACAGACATTATTTAGAATATTATACTTTTAAGAAGGATGATGTTCCTGCTCAGGAACAGACCAGCCTCAGGGAGTCCCATCACACGGATACAGCCACACAGTTATTACACAACAGCTCTGCTGTCAATTGCCCTGGGAGTCAGGCCCTAAAAAGCCACAAAATCAATTTTTGGCTGCAGTAAAATGAGATTTACTTTGCGTCACACTTTTCCTCCCTTTATTATTTGGTAGTGCAGTAGAGTTATTTATATGTTAATTTTGATGAATATGAGATTACATTAAAAACCAGAATGCATATTACACTCTAGGAAACCAAAGATTAAAAATTAATTAAAATCCACGACTAAAGTTGAATTTCTGAAGAAATAGAGGCTACACAGCAAGCCCTTCTTTGCCTGTAGGATTTTGAACACACATACTATGTACCACTGACTTCATTCCCCAACACCTCTCCAATGTTTTATACTGCTTAGTTGTCCCATCAATCTTTAATAGCATCCCCTTTTCATATCCCTCTATTTCAGAGCTTAACAAGCCACACAAGATATATCACAGACCACCTTCCAAGCACCACTCCACGATGTCACACAGCATGACAAACAACAAACCATCTCATTAAAATGTTTGCATTCTTTAGCAACTCATTCTTTGTGTAAAGTCTGCTTTTGGTACATTTAATTCTGTAAAACCATACATGCTACTTTAAAAGCTCAAATTGCATATGGAGTTAACTGATAAAATGCATATTAAGGATGCATAGATCATATAGATTTCTCAAGGCACAACAACTGAAGCAAAATTTAGGGCATCTGGGTCTCGTGAAGAACTCCAGCTCCTAATTCTGCACATACCCTTTGTGTGTACAGCAGCTTATTTCTTGGGAAGTGGTGGATAATTATGACCCATGTTCCTGGCTCGTGCCATCACCAATTTACCACAGCACTGCTAAACAACAAGGATGAGAAAGAGAAGGAATCCAACCCCAACCACTCATAAAACAATGTCCCCTCCGTATCACAGGTATCCTGCCCACAGGCAGCTCTTGGCATTACAGCAGGAAACAGGCAGGTTGCTCTCCTACCTTCTGCAAAATCAAACCTTATTCTTCTGTTAAAAGATTCTCCAATTCAAAAAATTCCTGCAGCATCTTGCTTTATCCTGCCCAGTTCACGCTGTAATTTGACCCCGCTTTATTAGCTCATAAAGTAAGGAATTATGGGGACTAAACAGCAATTTTGGCAAGAGAAAAGCACAAGTCGGGGGAAAGGAAACCTCCTTTAATTGCTCCAAGGCTCCTGAGGGATTAGGGTATGAGGGAGCAAAAATATTTCCCATCACTCCCTCATCCATCACCAATATTCACACGGTAAATGAAGATTCCTTTCTTTCTGTTTTATTAATGCTGCAAACTAAAGGACCTTTTCTCATTCCAGTGCATGAATCCTCGCACACATTCCTTGTTACGGGACAGAGAAGGATATTTTTCCCCTCATTTTTACCGTCATTGTAAGATTTAACACCCAAAGAATCAAGAGACAGTGTTGTACCTGCTCTCATGGCAGGAGGGCAGCATTAGAAAGTCTATGAACACCCCTCACATACCGGAGGACTTGTGCCAGCAGCTCCACAGCTGGAGCTGATCCTGCTACCACTTTCCTACTTAATGATATTTAATTACTTTTTCAAACACAATTTCATTAAAAAAAACCCCAACACCAAAAAAAACACCCCAAAAACCAAGAGGGAGAACTCCACCCTCCAACTCCCCTGGAATTCCCCACTTGGATAAACAGCAGGTTTGCTTATGTCCCAGACATAACTCCAACCCTTTGTCCCTGAAACCTCTGGAATACCCACACAAGTGACTCTCTTAAGTTTTGGAGACACTCACAGAACCGTATCCTTCCAGACAAATTAAGTCAAAGCACCATGAAATCCTATTTAAATCATGTTTTGCATCAACACTCAATAAACTACGACTGAAATGAATCTTGTTTTGTGTTTATACTCTGTGGTTTTGTAAAGAAGACACAGAATAACCACCAGGCTCACTGCCTTTATTGCTGTTGAATACTTCACAATGTTAGCAGTTGATGTAAACACGTTATGTTTTCCAACATTTTTTATTATGTATAAAACCACAAAAGTTTCCAAATATTAGTTCTGTGAAAGATTGGATTCCTAATGCTATTGAAGTACAGTTGAAGGATGAAAAGGAGTTTTATTTAAATAATAACTGCATTTAAAATGGACTTTGGATGTTGAATGGATAAGAAAATCCCCTCTCTGCATTTCTGGCATTTAAATGCTTCATCAAGATCCAGATGTTCCATCATCAATTGTTTCATTTTTATGCCCTTTATCATTTCAGGAATACCGACCCCATTCGTAAATCAAGCATTAACTGGGACTAGCCAAAAAAACCCAAAGTGACACAAACCCCTGGTCCTGCAACCCTCTGTGAAACCCCGTCCCAACCCACCAACAACTTTTCCAGAATCTTCCCTGTTTTGACTGCAACGTGTGGTCCAACATGAACAACTTTGTTTTGCCACTAATTCTAGGCCCTAAAATGAACTACAATTGTTTTCTTTTCAACATGACGATTAAGTAAGAACCATAGAATACTCTGAGTTGGAAGGGACCCACAAGGATCATCGAGTCCAACTCTTAAACGGCACCACCCTGGCGGGAATCGAACGCCACATGAGAGGGGGGGACAGTCACCACCTTTCCTGCCCCTTTTTATTTCCCAAACACCAATCTTCATCCCTCCAGGAGTACAGCTGCTGACTAAGTGTTCTGGGGCTGGGGGGGAAGGTAAAAGAAGACTGTTTAGGATTAAACTCACCCATCACCTACTGCTGTGGGATGTATCATGTTTAACCGCTTGGTCCTGACAGGTGACACGCAAGGACCAACAGACAGGAAAACACGTGTGTCACATGGAATATTAAGATAATTTAGTTAATAAATATTTGTCCAGTAACACAGATAAACCAGGTTTTCCAAGAGCTTATGATTTGTGGAGGTTTCTCAAGGAACAGCTCCACACGAATGTTGACCTTCCCCTCTCCCTGCAACACTAGATCTCAGAACTCAACTACTGATATACTCTTGAATAAGAAGCATCCCCTACTTGCCTTTAAATTAACGTATTTACTTTCTCTTAAAGTCATTTTCAAGATGCTGAGTCATTTAAAGTTGCTGGAATAACCCTGATGAAACACATTAATCACAGTAAATTTCAGTATGACTAAGAAATAACCTACTGAAAAGAACACCTCAAAATAATAATGACAAAACCCCCAACAGGTAATCTTACAGGTATCGCTACTGTCATGGCCTAGACCACCCAGAAATGGGCTAGAACAGATAAATTAAATTATCTAGACTGACCTGGAAGTTACAAAAACATACAACAGAGTACACACATTTTTGTCCCCCTGTTCTCCAGGCACATTAAATGTGTATAAAGCTGCAATTTCTGTTCTATAATTGCCTCCGTTTCCTTTGAATATAAAAGGCTTGGACTTCATTTTTCAGTAGGTACAGTATCCTTTTCCCTTCGTTTTGTTTGCTGTGTGACTTGAAAAATGCCAAGCAGGATGTGAAGCACTGCCACATTTCCTAGCTTCTTCTGCCCTCAAGAAGAAACATGGGCAATTCAAAAATCTCACCAATAAATTGGAACTTCGTGGTTTTAAAAAATGGATCCCTCTTTTACTACATCAGCACTAAGCTGCCATATTGTACTTTTTTTGCCCGAATTTCCTTTGAGCTGCAGAGCTGCCATTTGCAGCCCCCTGGGCACAGCAGGGTAAGGGACACTCTGACTATTACAGGCAGTTCCCATTTTTGAGTATCACCTTTTGACTCTCTATTTACTTAAATGGCCTTCAGGTTTAACAGCAAATACCTTTCACAAACCTATGGAGAAAACAATGAGAACATCAGAGCCTGGAGCAGCTGCCATGTTAAACCCCAAACAACGCAAGGAATGACAACCCAAGCCCGTGATGACAAGGAGAGCTAAGCTCTGTTTTCACTTCTAACACCGGTTTTTGCCTTTCACAGACACACAAGCTGTGATAACCCCACGCTGCTGGCAGGGGAACCACGTTACTGCCCTTCACCAACTTCATAAAAACGTGTCACTGCTCCGTACCAACCAAATTGGCATTTCCAGACCCGCGGTGCCGCTGTTTTATTTTCTACTCCGCCCCCAGTTCCAGTTCATGAATCCCACGTTCCACAGTTCTGGCACGAAACAACCTCAGTGAACAAAGCGAGGAACCTGCTACAAGTGTGAATATTTCAGCATTCTGTTACCTTGGGGGGATCTATAATGGTCTGGGTAAAATATTTCGGTAACATCTGGCACCGAGTCAGCAAACGAAACAACTCTATCAGCAGCTTTTTCTCCTTGCTCTTGAAATCCTCTTGCTTTAAAGAGCCACTAAGTTGCTTTACATTTTGTACAGCAGTGAACTGTGGTAAAACACCCACCCTCCCCCCCGAGAATTCTCATTTTTAAATCTACAGACTCTTTTAACAAGTGAGACTGAAGTAACCAGCTGCTGCTGTAGACCTTTAAATTCCACACACACAACAACAAAAAAAGAATTCAGTCTTCCTCACGCCAAAATAAAAATATTAATCTGCTTTATTGTAAGCTTTCACATATGTGCCAGTTTTGCAGAGGCAACATTTGGCTCCCAGACCACGGCATCACCTTCTGAAATACAATTTGGGTTGCTTCATTCAGGACATTAACGGGGCCATTAGAACAGGCAGTTCCGCTACCACAGCGGTGGCTCTGTGGATCATTCACCCTTGGCCACTAGCACAGGGCTTAATAACACCAAAGACTTACTCTTTTCCAGGAAATTGAATTGCTCCTAAACACTTCTAAACTTGCTGTGGTAGCAACCAGAATTATTAGGGCTTTATTAGAGCGTTGCATTTACAGCACAGGGGAAAGCACGAGAAAAACGCGGTTGGAAAGCAAAGCTCCGAGGAAGAAAGTAGAGCTCCTAGAAGACATTTCCATTGTATAAGATTGCAGTATTTAAAATTAATTTAAATATGTATTTCATTCATTCTAAACTCTTTTCAGTCGTACTAATTGAAGGCTGCAAGGACTTAGTTGTATAATGTAATTTGTACATAACCCAAATATTTTAAATTGTATTGGGATTAGGAATACAAACCAAGGCTCTAAATTACTTAGTATCAGGCTGACTTTACACGCCAAAGTGGAATTTCCAAGTACAAAATAATATCCCAACCAACTCTAACAATGCCACACACAAAATGTGAAGGATCCTGATTTTCCTGTCAGCACACAGGAAATGGGAACAAGAAAAATTTCAATCCAACAAAACACATTAACTGTGTGACAACAGGACCCACTTCTCACACGAGACAGGCGTCAGCATTCAATTTATGTAGGGAAGGATACACAAGGCCAGATTAAAAAAAAATAAAAATAAAAGATGCATGTGCCAAATCCACTCAGGAGACCAACAGGAAATTATCTGAGTCTCTCAAATCTCAGCCCCTACACTTCCCATCTTCACCCTGTGACTGAAACACACTGAGCTCTGCCTTTCACCACTTAACCCAGGGTTGCATTAAAAAAAACACAGTGAAACCTACACTGATGTTGTCCTGTAGATATTTTAATCATGTCAAGAAAGTATGTTGGGGGGGGCAACGGTTACCACTAAAAATACACTGTGCAGTTCTGTTAAATAAACTGAAGACAGAACAGACATGAGAAATGTAATTGCAATTACTCGTTTTGAATGGATTATGTGAAATGTTTTGGGTTTTCCTCAGAAATTTCTGAAAACGTGAATGTAATGGTCCTATGAGTTCCCCTCAGAAAAGGGTAACTCTGCAATTTTGTTTCACCCACCCTCCACTCAAATGGCATTTGCTGTTGCTTGATACTGTAGCAATGAGTGGAAATGGATTTGTGATACCACCACGATTTGTTTCCTGCTTCAGTGCAATCCATAAAATTCACACACGTCGCTAACACGGACTAACCAGGACTTGATCCAGTCGCAGAAGACACCTCACTCTAACCAAATACATAAATATAACCAAAGGGATAAAACCCCATAGCACAGGCAGGCCACAAACAGATTATATCCCCTGGAGGAAAGGGAACAACCTGCGAGTGTATTCAGAGTACGGAGAACAGCAAGATGTGTGGATTTCTTAAGATACAATTGTTATAATTCCCCCCATCAAAACAACCTACACCGGTAAAATTCGGGGCAGACCAAATCAAGAATAAAATTAGCAACTTTGTTCATGAGGGGTTTTTTTGGTAAAAACTAAGAAAAGAATTTAGCTTAAAAAAATAAAAATACAAAACCCCCCCCACAATTAAATGAGACATGTAGCACATGGTGAAAATTATCTACACTCTCCTGTTATTCTCCACACTATCCTGAGCCAAGTGTTTTCCAACATCCAGGACATATTGCCCATTTTCCCTAATCCTCTGATCTGTTTAATGGAATGCACACATCATCTTGAAAAGAGGGGCAAGGACAAAAAAATTAATCTTGCCTGGGCAAGATAAATAAATAAAATAAATTTTAAAAAAATTAAAAATCATTTGCTGTACGGCATAAAGATTCACTTTTAAGGATGTCCTACGTGACCTAGAGTCTCATACTATTAAGAAATTCTTTATTGTAAGAGTGGTGAGGCCCTGGCACACAGAAGCTGCGGATGTCCCATCCCTGGAAATGCCCAAGGCCAGGTTGGACGGGGCTTGGAGCCACCTGGGATGGTGGAAGGTGTCTCTGCACACGGCAGGTGGTTGGAATTGGATGAGTTTTAAGGTCCCTTCCAACCCAAAGCATTCCGTGATTCTCTCCCCCAACAGCACACTAGTCATCTGCTCTGACACAACTGCAAAACGGGACTCAAAACTACTCATGAATTACGTAAATAAATAAATACTGTGATTGCGCTTCTAAAATGACACTCTACGCTACCGTTTGACGATACAGAAAATATTTCATAAATTATTAAAAACAACAAAGAGGCAATAAGCTGTAGAGAGAATTATCACACAGATGCATTTCACACTTATATTGTCGCACATATTGTTAATTGACGGATCCTGGCGTGGTGGGAAGGAGGGAAAGCGACGGACTGCCCCACGGAGACCTGGGACATGCGGCTAATCGAGGCAGGACTTGGGAATAAAAGCAGCGCCTGATTTATCATCGTTTGCACACACCGCAAGCGGGGCCTCTGGGCAGTGCCAGGGCTCAGCTCCCGACTGCGGCCCCGCGAAGCCCCGGTGCGGGTGTCAGCTCACAGCCGAGCCGGGACACAGCGGGCTCACACCGAGAACAGGATCCCGAAGAGGGAGAAAGCAGCTCTGTGCACACCGCTCACACCAGGCTCCGCTTTCCATGAATCGGGAGGGGGATGAGGGGGGTGAGGGAGCATCCCCCAAAAACGGGGCACAGGGGCTGGGGGCACCTCCTGCATCTTCCCGTGCCCCCGGGTGAGGCAGAGGAGGGATGGAGAGAGAGGGAGCGAGGAGGGAGGGAAGGAGGGAGGGAAGGAGGGAGGGAAGGAGGGAGGGAGGGAGGCTGGAAGGGAGAATCCAGGGCTCCACGTACCGTCGGTGCCGGGATGCTCCGTGCGGAGCTGCTCGCTCCCCGGCTGCCGGAGGCTGCGCCGCTGCCGGGAGTTGCTGCGGGAGAGCGAGAGGGTGGAGATGGACTTGGATTTGGCCTGGATGTGGGAGAAGGGGGAGGAGGGGCTGGCATTGGGACTGCCGAAGCTCTGAGACCTGTCCGGAGTCTTTGGCCACTTGGAATAGGAGGAGGATTTGCCGGCGATGCCCCTGGATTTGCCTTTGATGTTTGTCGCTGGGAGGAGCGAGCTCTGACTTTGGTCTGCGGGAAAACGGGGGACTGAGGTCAGAGGTGGGGAGGGACTGGGAATACCGGGATCACCTTGTCCGGAATTACCAGCTGGTGCTTCCCNGGCTGCGCCGTGAGGGAGGCGCGGGGTTGTCATGGCGGGCGCGCTGCTCGCGGCTCCCCGGGTTTGGGGGAGTGCCTGGCCTCGGTCACTGGGGGCTGTGGGTCACCCCGGGCCAGTGCCCCGAGTGCCGTGGAGGCTCCTCCAAGGCTGTCCCGGGAGCGCGGGGGGAGCTTCTCCTCCGGCCTGTGCGGGGCGAAAGTGCCCGGCAGAGCCTTTGGAATCCGCCACCCCTTGTGCCCTCCCGAACCCCCAAACCAGCGCTGCCCCTCATGAGTCCCCCCCCTTTCCCTGAGCTGTCCCTAAACCGGGGCAGCAGAGCGGGGACGGGGAGGGAAGGTGGTTTCATAAGGGTAAACCTGTGGCTTGGCCATTTTGCTGTTGGGATATTTAAAAGGTTTTAAATATCTCAAATTTCAAAGGTTTCTCTGCCCTGCAACAGGGCTCAGGTGCCTTTCGGTGGGGTCTGACTTTGGTAAGATCACCCCCGGAATCCCTCGCTGCCTTTGGGGGCAAAGGCTGCCAAGGGCAGGAAGGAGCCGAGTGCCGCGGAGCAAATCCCGCTTTAGGAAGCTCAGGTTGAACCCAAAGCAGGCTTAGATAGTTTCAGGTTTTGTAGCCCCTCTGCAGAACAGCAGCTGGGAATTTACCTGATTATCCTGTACCCACTAAACTGGGAATACCCCACCTTTTTACAAGGTCCAAGCCACTCTTCCCGTCGGTTTAACAGTGTCAAGCCACCTACTTGGGTTTTTTTTTTTTTACACATATATATATACAAAACACTTCCCTGAGCTAGGCCAATAATTTGGTTAATAGTTCGGCAGTAGAAAGAGCTACTTAAATGCCCCTGCAAGCCAGGTCTGCCCTCAGTCCTCTGCGTGTCACTGCTGTGTCCAGACCCTGCTCAGGCCAACACAGTTGCTTCAGGAATCGGGTCACTCTGCGCACACTGCCACCATTTGTCCACTGACAAAACAGTTGCTCCATCCTCAGACAGCCTGGAGCCTTTACAGGAGCTCCTTTTCCACCCGTTTTTCCCTGTACAGTCAGAACCACGTGGACATCAGGCTTGTGAACAGAGAGGGAACTCGGGTACCCGGCAAAGTGGCAATGGAAATGAGCTGTGCTAACCCAGCGTGCTCAGATGGGTGAATGAGGGCTCAGAGTTAATGGGAATGATTTATTTAAACAAGATGGAAAAAAACCAACCCCAAACCAAAACAACCAACTCTTAAGTTTGTCTCATTCACAAGAGACTCCTTCTCAGTTCCTGCCCTTGTGCCGTGTAACAACAGTTCTGTGGCCAGGTTGGCATCTTCTACCGCAAGTTTCAGCTCTCATTATCCCTGACACATTCATTAGTGACACATTCGCTAAACAGTGCTTAAAATTAACTGGTTCCCGTGCCCAGACCTGCCTCTTCCCCAGATTTGATTCTCCCTGCAACCTCTTTCTTCTCTTCTGCCTCACCTGCACTTCTTTAGATAGGAGTTCATTTATTTCTTCTGAGAACGTACAGATTAAACTCAAACTAATTTAGTTTATGTTTAGACTCTTCTCCCAGCAATCTTCAAAGCCTTTCTTGATGCCTTTCCTAACTTGAGTTTTCTTTTCTTCTCCTGTTTCCCTTTGCTTTTCCTTCCCTTCCTGCCTGCCACTTTCTCTTCCCCAGCTCCCTCACACACAACAGGTGCAGACATTCCTCATCTGTTCTGTTTCCCCCTCACCCCAGTAATCCCATCTTTTGGTCGTCTTTGGAGTTAAAGTTACTCCATCCTTTGCTCTCCTTGACCTCTTACATTTTTTGTATCTCAATAGATGTTTTAACTCCCTCAGTCATAAAGCATGGGGACCAGGATGAAAAAAGCCTGGTGCCCCACACGTCTGTGCCACAAGGTTTGTTAACTTTAGACTCTAAGATACAAGCTTTAACTAAAATCTCTTCCCAAGTTATGATGTACCTCAGGTCTCTCTTTAGACAGCGGATGCTGCTGCCTACAAAGCTCCTGCTGCAGACTTTCCATCATTCAGGGAGTACATGACGCATCCTCCCCGCTCCACAACTTATTTTCATGAAATTAAATTATTCTGACAGCTTTAATCCTGTCTGGAGTAAGCCGCTGGGTTAAAACGTTATTAACCGACGGATACACCCCATATAGAGCTGCACCTACATGACATGACAGTATAAACCTCACTCCCACAAGAAAGTAACCTAAAAATCATTCCTGATCAAACCCGTGCCTTCCAGCTTGCTAAAAGCACTGATCCCACCCATGTCAGGAGGTCCTTGCTTTTCAGTTTGTCTTCACTTGTCTCTGATACATCCTCTGCAGGCTTGAAAGCTAAGCTTAATTTTTAAAATGTCACAGCTGAAGTGGCTCCAGGAGAGGAAGATCTAAGAAAAGCACTAAAAATTACAGGAAATTGCCAGCAACCTGGAAAATAGGAGAAGCAGGGGAAAAGAATGAAGGAGTAACTGGATTGAGTGATTCAAAGGCAAACAACAACAACTACCCAACAAAAAGGGCAAGGACAGGTGCCCTTTTCTTTGTCTGTTTCTGACTGTCCAGACAAACTGTGTTGTCCCTCCTCAGCTCTGCAAAAGAACAAGCGTCCAATCCGTAGGACTGAAGACAGAACTCCTGAGGAAATTCTCCATACTACACACCTTACAAGGATTATTGCACAACTGATGAGTTCTTTGCTCTGAACTCCCACTGGTCTGGGTGCACTCCCTTCAGTGCAGTGGTGAGAGGGCTGCTTTTCTTTCTAAAAAAAAAAAAGCAAAAGCCACATGCCAGGGTGAATGAAATGCCACTTTAATGTTTTGTAATAGCAAATTACAAGGATGTAAAAAATTAGGTCTGGCAATATTCAGGCAAATAACAGGACACTCGGATTCTACAAACTCTGTTAAATTCTTCACATGGTACACGTTGAATATATGTAGTACAGGCTACTTGGTTAGTGAGAACAGTCCCCCAAATATAAGAGTACTCCTCACAGTTGCCCCAAATATATTTGCACACATTGAGCTCACCAAATGAGACAAGCACTCTCCCGTTCTCTAAAACACACTTTCAGCAGCAATTTATTAACAGGAGGATTGTGTGAGTGTATTGGAGGGCAAAACTGTATCCTACATAGAGCTGCTAGAGGAATTAGGCTTACCCTGACATCCTTCAGTCATTTCCAAGTTATGAATATTGTAACTGCGTGCATAATACATGTAACACTCATCTGCATTTAACCTGTTCAGAAAAAGACTCCTCATGGCTCTCAAATGTGTAAACTGCAATTCTTCCATGATTAAGTTTTCAAAGGAAACATTTGCATAAAAGCGAAGGGATGGGCTTCCATGCAGGTGGCAGTAATCTGCACTCATAACTCTTGGAATAAAGGCTGTAATTGCAGTGATAAGACTGGAATAATCTAAAGAGAGCAGGGCTTTCCCCAGATTTCCATAAAAATCAGGTGAGTTTTTAGGTGTTGAACTCCCGATAATGAACTCCCTCATTCAGCAAACCAGTTTCTCCTTTCATCACTCCAAGGGAAAAAAGGATGCAGTAAGACACGCCAACAGCTTAGATGTCCTCTGGCTGTTTGGAGAGCATTCCAAAGAGCAGCCTTGGTGTGCCCTGTTTGCGGGCACAGCACATCCACATCTGCAGCCACAACTTTACCTGGTATAGAAGGAGCCTGGGGAAAAAAACGTGTGACTTACTTTGTAATGGATATTGCTTTTAAGATTTTAAGGCTGAAGTTAATGAGTTAACTCAGTCTAAATAAGTGTGAAGGTTTGCTTGAACTAGATCACGCAGATCTGCGTAAGTCAGCTGGGAACACTCCCTGTGGAGAAATCAGGAGCTCATGTCCCACGGCAGGACTTGGGCTCGGACCAAGAGCTGGCACTGCAGTGCAGTAGTACTGCAAGGAGTTTCTGTGTAGGGATCAGGATGCCATCCTTTGGATAAGCTGCTACTGTCTCACGTTTTTCTACCTTCTCTGTCCAGTAGAAAAACTAAAAAGCCTTGTTTAAAAAAAAAAAAAAAGAATATTAGAAATGTCTTATTCAATATTTCTCCTCGTGTTAAATCAAATTTGAATTTTCCAGAGCCGTGCATTAGCTGAATCACTGGCTGCACACTACTCACTCCATCTGTTTATATGGTTGAGTCACTGCATTACCAATATTTTTACACGTTACTTGGAAAGAATTTTGCACGATCTGGAGGATAAACCCCCAGAGCTCTCTAAGATAATGTTCCCTTCTCTATGTTCTGAAGCACCACACTCTACATTGCTCCCTTTCTGCTATCGGAGACGTTAATTGGAACAAACTGCTATTTTAGGAAGAAGAACTTATCATAAAAGTACAGCTTCCACTCAAGAGCTGGAGATGGAGATGTAGAAATCCACTGTCACCTCCCCCCGTGCAATGCCTTGCCCTGCGAGGAGTTCCATGGTGATGGAACAAACATCTTTCACAACCCAAGGTATCTTTTTTTTCCACTTGGGATAGTGCTATAAACAGATTACCTTCTCAGGGCAAACTGGCTGCTTTTAGTGATGCCAAAAATCAAGAGGATCCTATTGTTCGATTGCAAAGTTTCTTTAAAAATGTGCAAAAAGAAAATTTTATTTATCTTTTTTTTTTTTTTGAGGGGGAGGGGAAGATGAAACAGAGTTGGAAGGACGGATGTGGAATTGCTACTAGACATCTTACTTCATGAAAAACATAAAAAGAGAATATTTTGTATGACCCTCACCATGGAGGACTATGAATGCATACATGTTATTCTGGGAGCTGAGAAGCAGAAGGTAAAACCAACCAAAATAAAAGAAAACCAGTGAGACTAGTTTTATTTTTCAGACCAGGGGTTAGGTCCAACTCTCGCAGAAGTCAGTGGAACAATTCCCACTGGCATGAGCGGGATTTAGATTGGGCAAAGCGAAATGCAGGAAAAATAACGAGGAAGCGTTAATGAGAGGTTCTCAAACACTGTTCTACAGAGCACTTTCTTCAGTCCGTAGAGACCTGACTTTCCTCTACATTACTCATTTACTTCCAGCTGCTTTTATGGGTTTCGGCATCTCGGAGCCTGGAAGGACAGAGAGGTGTTGGGAACAGGGAATGGGGATGGCTGGCCAGCTGAGACGGCTCTTTAGCAGATGGAAGAGGCAAGAATTCAAACTTCCGAGCAAAGAGAGAAGAAATAAAGAAGGGACTATCTGAAGGGGCAGAAGGCCATTAAGCTGAGAGGATTAGGTGGCCTTCAGTGAGGATTAGGTGCTTTGCTGCCTAATGCAACTGTCTCGCCAGGCACCTGAGCTCCCAGCACAAAGCGGAAGAAAGGCTGAGCTCCACACAGACGTCTGCGCCGAGCTGAGAGCAAATAGGAAATGCCAAGGGCAGCAGCGTTCCTCAAACATTCCCCTCCCCATTTCTGCCAAGCTGGGATTTGTGGAAACTACCACCTACCCCCCACCATGGGCTGGAAGCAGCCAAGCCTGTTTCTGATGGTCCACACTGCACCACATCCTTCAGGCCCACATCCACCCTGTCATTCCAGAGGTGACACACATTTCTACCACCACACGTAGCTGAAGCCCTTCCTCCTTGGAGCAGTCAGGCGTCTGCAGCAGGCCCTGGATCAGCTGGTGGTTTATGTTTGAGGCAGCATTCCCACAAATGTTTTCAGGCTCTCCCTCACCAGGCTGAGCTGCCATTATCTGAGTACAAGGATAACACATCCACACATGACAGACAGGATGGACCAAGCTGGCACCCAGCTCCCAAGTGCAGGGAAATCCTTTTATCCATGTGTGCATATGGATCACACTGCCTTGAGTCCAACAGCAACCAGTGGAAAGTGCTTAGAGAAAGAGTGAACACAACTGCCTTAGCCTTCCTCTGGTGTATCTCAGGAGCTCCTGGGGTTGGCAGTTTACAGAATCTCACAATTAATTAGGTTGGAAAAGATCTCCAAGATCATCGAGTCCAAACTTTGACTGACCTCCACCATGTCAACCAGACCAAAGCACTGAGTGTCATCTCCAGTCATGTGTTGAACACCTCCAGGGATGGAGACTCGCTGGGCAGCCCCTTCCAATGCTTAACAGCCCCTTTCCATGACGAAATTCTTCCTGATGTCCAACCTGAACCTCCCCTGGCACAGCTTGCACCTTTCTAAATCAGAAATTGCAATCAGACCATCATATTCAATGGCCACTGGCAGACTTCTCCTCCATTAATTTCTTTATTCTCTTTTTTGAACCCATTTATAGATTGCAATTCTATAATGTCCTTTTGTCTGCCAGTGAGTGTCTCCTGGACTCAGACTACCTAAGTCAGCCTTTCCTCAGATTACCTAAATCAGCCTTTCCTCACAAGAATGAGAAGATACAGGAAACTTTCTGGACAATTTTCCTAAGATTTATTGATGAGAAAACACTGTAGGAAAGAAAGGCTGTGTCAACACTTTGCAGAGCCATAAGGTACAGAGATCCCCATACTGGCTTTGCATGAAATAGCTTTGGCTCTGGAAGCAGTGGGAGAAACACCAACCTCACGCTGTGCCCAGGTCAGTTGGTGGGCTGGGAGGCAAACTAGCCAGAGACTGAACGCTCTGCTAGCAAGGCAGTAGTGCTCCTGGGATCCAGCCTTGTATCCCTGCCAAGGTCTGCTTCTTCCTCCAAGAAAGACTGGCCCTTTCAGCCTTGCACTGGGGATCAGCAGCACAGAGGTGCTTTGTGCCACACTGGCACACCCCGAGAGATGTTGTCCCAAAGCTCTGCAGTGCCTGGAGGTACAGACCCCACTCTCCCATGGACCACTGCAGGGCAGTGACTTTCCAGCTCTTTTCAGTTTGCAACATCCTGTTTATTTCCCAGAGCAGGTGCAGATTCCCAGGGAGAGACTTAAGCCTCCTCCCATTGAAGGGGTGCATGAAATTGCACAGATCTGTAAAACACGTGCCTCATGCATTGCTCTTGGGCCTCCTGGGACTGGAGCTGCACCAACCCAGCACTGAGATCCTTCCTCATTGCACACAGTGTTTCTTCACCAGCACAGGCAACAATGGAACGGTGCTCAGCAGGGGGAGGTTTAGGTTGGATATCAGGAAAAAGATTTCCACCCAGAGGGTGGTTGGGCACTGGAACAGGGTCCCCAGGGAAGTGGCCACAGCACCAAGGCTGTCTGAGTTCCAGAAGCATTTGGACAACGCTCTCAGGCACAGGGTGGGATTCTTGGGGTGTCCTGTGAAGGGCCAGGAGCTGGACTCAATGATCCCGATGGGTCCCTTCCAACTCAGTGTATTCTGTGATTCTATGATCTAATCCTGAACCAGACTGGAAATAAAACTTTCTCTGCACCATGCCCTGATTGCTCTCCCACCCCATCCCAAATCCATCAGAAATCCCCACACTTCACACTGTGCTTTTAGGCAGGTGCTGAAGGGCAGCCCCAGGGCAGGTGAAGTCCTTGCTGTGCCCAGTGCTGCTGGCACAAACTGCTTCCCACCCATGGGACCTCCCTGAGGTTCCCCAACAGACCTTGGTCTGCTGAGCAAAACTTGCCCAGACTGAACGAGTAACTCTGTTCTGGTGAGCAGCACATTTTCCAGGAAGAGGGGACACCTTGGTCCCAGCTCACAGCCCCAGTTTGTTGTGCTGGCTGGATTTTTTTTCTCTCTTATTCAAAAAATTTTGTCCAGAGAAGTTGTGGATGTCCAAAACTTCCCCTGGAAGTGCTCAAGAACAGGTTGGATGGGGCTCTGAGCAACCTGGTCTAGTGGAAGGTGTCCCTGCCCATGGGAGGGAGGTTGGAACTGGATGATCTTTAAGGTCCCTTCAAAACCCGAACTATTCTAGGACTGTACAATTTTGAGCCTTGGAGAAGAGACCTATTAACAACTCACTCCCTTTTACTAATGTAAGGCTAAGTCACATCAGTAAGGGTTAGAATTTCCTTGTTGTTGTTCTTTTTAATCTATAAAGTTCATGTAGATTGCATCTCTTTTCTAATATCCTGTGTATTTTGACGGATTTACTTTCAGAAATATGGCAGAACACACTGGAATCAGCAAACACCTTTCAAAAAGTGCCAGAAACAATACTGCTTCTAGCTTTGTAGCTGTTCATGGAGAGCAGGATCAGCCCAGCAGTCCATTTCATAACTAACCCTGCTCTCCATTAGTAGTTTAAAGCAACAGAAAAGGCAGCAATGAAATCTGCTCTTCATTGAGAGGTGATTCTTGCTCTGCTCCCTCACCAGTTCAGAGATTTACAGTTCAGCTGCCTCCAGGGTTTGTTTCCTACTTGCTGACTATTATCACCAAACCCAGTCAAAATTGTGCTTTTGTTTTGCACTGCCTTCTCCAATTCTCTTCTAAAAATGGTCATGCTTCTGCTTTTCCAGTTGTACAGGAATCAAAAAAGCTGTGTCAAACACAGCATGTTTATCTCAGTACAACATCCCACATATAAAATGTGTGCCTATTTGGGATGTCAATCTTCATTATTTTCTTTACTTCAATCAGACACAGGAAAACATTTACAAAACACTCAGGGTTTGTTGGTTTTTTCTTCCTCAGTACTTTTTCAGGATGCTGTGTGCATCCATAAGATGCTGGCACTCCTTTGGCTGCTAAGTGAGTGTATTCCCTGACTTCACAGTCCCCACAGGCAGCAGCAGCTCCCGTGCTGCACAGTTTGTGTGACAGACTGAGTTTGCACAGTGAGACTCACTCCTGTCTGCTTCCAGGGACCGTGGCTGGGTTGGGGTTTTTTTCTGTTAAAATTTAGAGCGAAGTTTTACATTATCAAAGCTTTGGTGTTTTGTGATTCTTTCTCCCCAATTAGTCTAACATAAGCTGCATGCAGCCAAAACCTGTGGTGGCTATAAATTCCAGCTGCTCCCCTAGTAGACCGTGGAGTGGTAGGACACTACTGACACACTTAAACATGGGGGGAAAAGGAACCTTTCAGAACCTTCTTTTTCCTGCCATACCTAGACCCAGCCTTGCCCCTTCCTCATGCTCCAGTTCAGTTTTGTATCAGCACCTCCACTGCTGACAATACTTTTTTCAACGGGAATATCACAGCCACAAGCCACTGCCAGAATCTCTTGGCAAAGGAGCTGCTCTCTGAGTCAGAGCCTAATGTCATTACAAGGTCTGCAACAGCTGCAGCACTCATACATCTGCTAGTCATTTGAACATTTTATGATGAATAAAAACTATCCATTACATAGACCTATACATTATATATTAACCCTAATACTTATTCAGTTACACTAACAATAACCTTTTCCCTCTGCATGCTGTAAACTTCTCTGGCTACAGCACATGTTAACAGAGATACTCAGAGCTCCAGCCCGTGGTGGAGCAGTCCCTGTGTACATATTACCCAACTTTTCTACCTGTTTAAACGTGAAATGATGGAAGGAAGCAAAGAAAGTGAACACAAAGCTATAAGGATTCATACCATGCATAAGGAAAACATTTTTGTATAATTACGTGAGACTGTGCACATTCATACGAAGAGAGAGGACACAAAACAATGACAAAGGCAGAGAACATGGACTCAAAATGTATAGCTGAGAGATCTGATTATGATATGCAAAGATCTCAGACACATCCAGATGTCTCCAGCCAGCAACACGATCCTCAACACCACAGCAAAGATCTGAAATCTAAAAAGTCAGAACACAGACGACGTGCCAGCAGGGCTTATGGAAAAAGAAACTGGAATTGTGAGTAGTTAAAATCCTTTAAAATAATAATGATAATAAAGAAACATTAATGTGGTTTGGTGAAGGAAATACACACACAGCCACAAATTATGAAGTCAGCCCTCCAGGACATTACATTCCTCGTGGAAGCTGCTGAGCCTGCTCAACATAAATAGGTGTAAAATCCACTCACCGGCTTAGTGACTTCGGGATGGAGCCCCAGATGTGATCCCCTACCAGAGAGTCTTCTACATATGTACACTTTTACAACAGTAAATGCAGACTGGGCAAGACATACCTCCCTATAAGTTTCACCATAAGAGTTTTAAAGAGACATGGTGAAAGTCTGCCGTGACAGAAATTATCATAAATTTTCCATGAGATTCATCCAGAGCCAGAATTTTCCTAGCAATCCATATGCATGTCAATATGATTTCATGTTTGTTCATTATGTATCATTTGCAGACTCTCTGGATTCTCAGGACTACATCCCTATCGTTTCCCGTTCACTTTTACTCTGTATTTCATGGAGCAGTTTTAGTGCCCATCGTAACACCAGCATCGCTTTGGAAGCAGGATGTCAATT
Organism: Pitta sordida; assembly: GCA_013390025.1. Classification (NCBI taxonomy): domain Eukaryota; kingdom Metazoa; phylum Chordata; class Aves; order Passeriformes; family Pittidae; genus Pitta; species Pitta sordida. The sequence continues at coordinate 206,654 of WEKX01002647.1, read as the reverse complement.
AACCTTCACTTTAACACCAAGATAAATGCCTGGATTAGTAAACCGCAAAACAGTGCAGGCTTTAAGTAAGAATCAGCCATTAGAATTGCCTTAGAGTTAGAGAAGTGACTTTTAGGAAACGTTTTCTTGACTTGATCTGTTCCCTCTGAGCAGCCAGAGGCCAAACTGTTTATTTTACTGGCAATCCATCTTTATTGCTTGTGCTGGCTTTAATGTGTTCACTCAGACAATCCACACTTCAAATACCAGAAAGATCCTAACATCCTAAAATCCTAATAAGGTTCCAAACAGTTCATTTGAAGGCGATTCGAAAGGAGTCCAGCAGAGACCTTTTTTTTCTTTAGTGAGGGTCAGGAAAAACATTACATTTCAGGGCTGAAAAACCACTTTTCCCTGGACACTTTAATCGACATGGCCAAATCCACGAGGTCAATTTGTGGAGCACCTACTCCCCACCAAAAAAAAAAAGAAAAAAAAAAGAAGAGAAAATCCTGGTGCTTCCAAAGGCAAAGATAACTTACCAAGCGTGACGTGATGCAGTGATGTCTTTCTAAGTCAGCAGCCAGCCAGCTGTCTCCTTGCTGCTGCTCCTGCTTTTCCCATGCAGCCAGGCCAGTTGCACAGCCGCTGTCGAGTCAAAGGGCAAGAGCAAAGCTTAGAATAAACACGTTGTTTTCACTCGCTTGCTTGAAGTGCTGCCAAATCTCTTAACATTAGCGCACATAAATCGGCGAGTGTCACGCAGCCCCAGGCCGGAGCAGCTGGAATCCTGTAGTTGTTACCTGAAATCTCAACGTCCAGGAAAATAGCCTCCCCATTCCTCGAGGCTACGTGGGAAATCTCAGAAAACACAATCATAAAAGCACGACTAACATCAAGGAAAAGAACCCCCCAATTATTTCTTTCTTCGGTTCTCTTCTTTTATAGTCATCTCAAATTTTCAGCAGTGCAAGAGGGGGAGTGGGGGTGTCTTTCTGGAGGTTTCTAAAGATGCTGGTTTCCCAAGACTGGGCAGAAGAAAGCAAGTCATTGGTTCTAGAGATAAATCCTGAAGTTATTCAGAGGGGAGGAAGCCTATGAAGATAAGCAGCTCAGGGCCCAGCATTCAACAGCTGTACAGCAGGAGCAGCTGGAGGAAGGGCAGAATGGTCCATTTTTCTCTGTCCAACCTTCAAGAGGCAGGAGTGGGGCAGAGTAGTGATGTTCCTTCCCTGGACTCCAAAGTTCAACAGCTTGGAAACAGTTCCTCAGCAAGGACTTGAGAGAAAAAGCTCCTTCTCCACATCCAGCCGCCAAGAGAAAAGGAGTTGAAAAACACCGATTTCTTATGGCTAACGGGAGGGTGATATAAAAGATGGAGTCCATTGACTGGTGTCCAGAGACAACAACCTGGTATGAATTCCAGCACCATTCCACTTCCCAGCAGCTGGATTTCTCACCAGGGTGGATTGCTGGTTTTGGACACCTCCCCATTTTTTCCTGTCTGTTAACAGTCTTCCACTAGTAAGCATTTGGAACAGTTGTAAAGCTTTTTTTGTATCTCAACGGCCCTGCCATCGCCTGAATGCAGTCTCAGAATCGCTGGCATTTCTGCACAGACTATCTGAAGCGTATTTTTGTCACGCTGTTAATAAGCCTTGTGCCTCCTGGGAGAACCCCAGCTCGCTCTGAGTTCCTAAACGACGTGCGCGCTTGAGACAGAAGATGTAGGGGGAAAAAAAAACCTCTCCCATTTTTAACTAGCTTTTATTCTGAGCTGTGAGTTGTGAACAAAAGGAGCTGACTGAACAATGGGGCTGAGGTTGACTCCTTATTACACCAGCTAGCAAAGAATCTGTGCCCATAAACCAAAGATTGCCAGCAGGATGTTGGAAATGGGCTGATGTCCACCATGCCCTTCAACAGAGGACCCCGGGCAGGGACTAGGATGCACATGTAACTCACCTGCTGAATATTGTATAACTCTGTAGCACTTAAGGCACTGCCAAAGCAGCAGTAGGTGAGCAAGTCTGGTAAGGATTTATCCCCCTTGCTTAGCACGCTCCTAATAGACATGTCCCTCCCATAACTCTTATGAGCTACGGGGTCTTTGCAGCCAGATGGGTGTAGACCTCTTCTTCCAGGCTGACGACACCAGAACGAGAGGGCACGGCCTCAAGCTACGCCAGGGGAGGTTCAATCTTAACATTAGGAAGCGGTTTTTCACAGAGAGAGTGATTGCATATTGGAATGGGCTGCCCAGGGAGGTGGTGGAGTCGCCATCCCTGGAGGTGTTTAAGAGAAGACTGGACGAGGAGCTTAGTGACATGGTCTAGCCGGGAGGTGTAGGGCTGGATGACGTTGGGCCCCTTCCAGCTCAGAGTGGCCTGCTACACTGTGAGGGATCTAGGTTGGTGTTACGCTCTGGGATGTGCTCTCGGTCTCTGTACGAGTGTTAGGTGGTGAGTTGGACTAGATGATCCTTGTGGGTCCCTTCCAACTCATAATATTCTGTGATTCTGTGATTCTGTGTCTTTTGGCTGCATGTCAGCTGCTTGCTAAGTAGACATGATGTGCAAAGAGGAAGCTGGGACCACTCTCCTCATCTGTAAGAACCAAAAGAATTATGTGACTTGCCAATGGTTACACAACTGCCAGAGGTCTCACAAACGGTCCAGAGCCAGCCCAATCCCCCAGTCATAAGGACCATACTTGCTCTCTGTTCCTAAATTCTGAGTTTCTTCCCAGCTCCCCTCATATTTTTCCCAGTCCTCAAACAATAGGACACAGCTCACTTTTAGGAATACACCAGGAGAATTTGGGAAACATCCATACAGCTCAAATGGCCTGGTCTGGCATGATTTCAAACTTATAAAACCGAAAGCATAGGAGATGCCTTTTGGGAAAGGAGTGCATGGAAATGAGCAATGAAAGCATGAAGGGGTGGTTCTCTCAAGTCCCCTTCCAGGTCTCCAGAGGAAAGGAACTCCTGCCCCCTTTTTTGAGACAAGACATGAGCATTTGCCAAGTGCCAGGTGTGTTGTGGCTTGCACGTTCCCTCTCCCATGCTAGAGAGATCTCACAAAGAAACAGCCAAATGGAATACCAGGAACACCTCAAAATCACGGAGAGAGGTGAGACAGAAACAGAAAACAAAGCGAAAACTCAACAACAACAAAATACCCCACAGCATAAATAACCTTAATTATCTCATTTTTTACATGACTGGGTATTACCTGCTTTAGGAACTCTCTGTTTGGAAAGGGGCACTGCCATTTAACCACATCTCAGACTGCAGAAACAATGACAACAACTACACTAAGAATTTTAGGCACTGATTCTAATGAAGACACATGGCATGGGTTCTGTGAGTATTAGCAATTAAAATGCTAATTTTAAAAAATCTGTATTCTGGGATGCTACAGAATTACAGAAACATGTTCCTGTTAATCCATTTCATTGTTAAACTTTTGTTGAAAGCACAGGAGAGACCAAAATATCTTTAGAGAGTTGACCCACTGATCCCATGCACGAAATCAAAGTTTTGGGGGTGTTTTATTATAAACACACAACTTTATGCCCTAACTTTGCACTAATGCAGTCTTTTCTATCCCAAATCTGCCACATATCCTAAGACTTCCAGAGGTGGGTATGAATTTCCAAGTGTAATTAAATGTGTGTAGGCAAAAAAAGGGAGCTGAAAAATATGTGCAGATTACATTAGGAGTGGTTCCATCCTGAGCTGAACGTTAAGGATAATTAATATATAAGCACTGAAAACACAGAACCATAGAAAAGATAATAAGTATTTACAACTCCGTGAAATAGAACCACATGAGAGGAGAAGGATGATCTGGAAACTCGACAGGGTATTTTGTTTATAGTCCTAAGAGCTTAATTAAAATTAGTCAAGAGTTTAGAGGAGTTTCTCTAAAAGGATGAAATTAAAACAAACAAACAAACGAAGCTGCAGTTCAAGAATGCGCTGGTTGTGGAGTCAATAACTCAAACACTCACAGGACCTGCACTAATCCTTTTTTTAGCCCCTCTTGTCTAACTCTGTATGCAAACGGCAGCAAAAAAACCCAACCCAGAAAAACACAGGACTCTCAATCCCAGGCATGTGGCCAACACTTGGGCCAAGAATGACTCCAAGGTTCTTTTCTGAGCAGGAGTCTCCGGGTTCCTTCTCAACCACTACACCAAAAATCAGGAAAATTGACACAAGCCACTTCTAGTTATACCTTGAAGTGTAAACTCTCTGGGGAAAAGACAGTCTGAGGCCACTTAGGCAACTTGTGTTGCTACAGAACAGAGTAGTGTGACCACGATTACACAAAGACACAACTGGACCAGGAGTTTGTTGCACAAAATGAGCCTGAAGGAACAGGAGTCACCTGGTCTGAGGGGGAGAATAAGGGGGACCTTATTCCACCCCCAGTTACCCCCTTGGAGGGTACAGAAAAAACCAAGCCAGGCTTGTCAGAGGTGTAGAGAAAGGATCAGAAAACCAAAAGTTCCAATTAGGTAACGGGTAGAGGCTTTTTGTTTGTGTGTCTTTTGAATCATGAGGGTGTCCAAATGGTGGAGCAGGTGACCAGAGATCTCCATCCTTAAAGATACTCAAAACTTAACTGGACAAGGTCCAGGACAACCCGGTATAATTCCACCTACTCTAAGCACACCCAGTTAAAAGTCTCATTTCCCAAATTCAAAATAAATCTTGAAGATATCTTCATAGATTTCAGCACTTATCATGACTGGAGGTCAAATGAAGCACCAGGAGGACCAAAGAAGGGCCCTGTGATAACCAAAGGGATCCCCACAAGCTCTGTTTGCGTTACCACTTCTGGACCTTGGATTATGTGGGTTTTCAATGGGTGTCCAGAACCTTCTCTGCTCAAAAGTTACTTTTGAAAGATCTAAGTGGGAGGAAATGATGAAAATCAATTTTATTAGCAGTTTGTTACACTTAAAAAAAAAAGAATAAAAACTCAAAGGACCTAAAGTTTCCCTTTGACAAGGAAAGTGGCTGCTTCATCTTTTTAAGGAATGGTTACGGAATTCCACTCCCAGTAACACAATCCTTACACTGAAAAACCCCACTTGTGAAGTTTATGCTGGGTTTGAAGAGTTGGTTTTCACAATAACCAAGCTGAGACCTAATTTCTTTCACATTTGAGGTTTTCCAGGAATCATGTGAGCATCCTGGATTACACACACTCCCAGACGAGGTCCCTGGCTGTGCCTGACAAGTGCCCAGCACAGCAAGACAAAGTTACTAACATTACAGAATTCGAGCACATTGTGTCACATCCTGCCTGAAATTTAAATGTTACCATATGACTCAAACCAGCAATATCTGATAGAAGCCAAGGACAAAAAAGAAAATTAAAAAAAATCAAGTCTTTTTCATTCAAGTCAAGGAAAACACAAGAGCAGGAAAACATCTTGGAGGCTCAGGTAGTAACAGCTTGACTGTGGCCCTCCCGTGGGCCCTGAATAAAGGAAGACCATGATTCTTTCAGGTTTTTTTAATGTTAACAGCAAATTTCTCTCCCTTTTTACAAGTACAGGGTATGTGGTGCCACTGGTGTCTCAAAGTGACTTTCTGCTCTTTATTCCTCAGCACGTGGGTTTATACATGAGCTGCTTTCTGAACGTCAGCTGGAGTCAGGAACAGGCTCTTCAGTTTTTACAGGACAATAAACTTGCTGCCCAGGGGGTTCTGACTTAAAATTCTACCCAGCAGATTGATGCAGGCCTCTTGATTCTCCTTCCCACGTTTTTGCCAAGTTGGAGTATGAAATATCTGTTCTACTAATTGCACCCAGGGATTCACATCCAATATCCAGACAGACTCCCAAAGCTGACTCTGCTTTCCCTTTGATCTTGCCTGATCTGCTGCTTGACAGAACACAGACAGGTGATGGAAGCTGTGGCAAGAACTGCTTAAAGACCAGTTAGCTCCAAAACCCCCAAAATGAACCAAGAAGCCAAAAATGGAACTGAACCCACAACAGCTGGTGGTCATCAAGGGGATTTTCCCAGAAGGCAGAAGACTGTTACTAATAGGATGGAAATACAGAATTTACTGAGACCAACTGGAACTGCTGATAACACACATTGAGAAGTGCCTCGTTTCTCACAGTCTCTGCAGAGCAAGAGTGAGGCTGGACAGCAATTTTAGTTTTTAGTGTGGGAAAAAAAAGAAGTGGGAACCAAAACATAGTTCCAACAATTAGTACCAGGAGCTAATTTTACGACAATGCTATTTTCATCACGTTTAAAAATAACATTCAACTGCTTCTATCCATAGAAATGTTGTTTTTTTTTTTTGCCTCAGAGTTTAATCAGTGCAGTATAGTTCATTAGGAACTGCCCACTGAGATTCTCTTACATTTTAAATTATTTCAATTACTGCAGAACTTGGATGCTGCAACCCCCAACAGATGATTAAATGAGGTTGTATGTTCTGCTCTCCCTTTACAGCAGCAGAGGTTTCGAGATGTTTCAATCACATCACATAAACTCACATTCCTCCACTAACACAAAACATTCGCTCCTGCCACAGGAGACAAATATTTCTTGTGCTGCTTCCAGCCAATGATTTCAACTTGAAATCCAGAGTAAACACAACCTCTTCAGAGCGGGGAACAAGTCTGAGTGCCAGGAGAGCAGCCCACTGCACTGCACTGATAACACCACCAAAGAAAACCACGGCTCATCCCCTTGAGCCTCTTCAGTTCCTGTGACATGGTCCTGAAAGAAAGGGCAGAGGTGAAAGTTTGGAGACACTGACTTTAAAGCCAGGACTTCTTTCCACTGCCACCAACTAATAGAGATGGAGAGGTGGAAAAGCTGTTTTTGTTCGTTTGATTCATTTGCAGTTCATCCAGAAAAGTCAAGAAGTGACTCCAAGAACCAGCAAGAACTGTCCAAAAGCCCAAGTTAAGTATTTATTTATTATTAATTCTATGATTTAAATTACACAGATGAAGCAACAGTGCTAAACAGGATAATTTCTCATTCTGCCCGTGCATTTGTTTTAAACGTGGCTCTTTCAGTGCCTTGGTGATGGTCTCCCAGAAGATGGCTGAGGCTGCCTGTATTTTGAGAGAACAGCAATGTAATCAGCAAAGGTGTAAGTGTGATACTCGTGGTGCTGAAGGTTCTTGTAGGTGGAATTATCCAGTTCCTCCGGAGCAGGTTCACCAGGGGCTCTGGCCTCTGTGAAAACAAAGAGGAACTGGTGACCAGAGGAAAATACTCTGAAATACTGAGTCCGACCCCTCCAAAGGACAAAGCTGTCTCTGGTGGTGCCTTGTTTTAAAGCAGCACATTAATGTGCAGCAGGGGACAGGAATCAGTACAAGGCTTCTAATACAGCACAGGCTTTAAAACTCTGATGCTGGGGGTGGACAGGGCAGAACATTTCATTTATCTTTGAAGACGTGTCTGCGTTTCCTGGCTTTTTCAGAGTTGCCTTGGTTTTCATTGCTAGGAATGGTGACATTCTTAGCAAGATTTCCACAGTTTAATTTCAAATGTGGTTTTACAGCACTACATCACCAGCCTTTGATGTGAATTTCCTTTCTTCTAAATTTTAATCTTGTAAAATTTGTATCAGCTCCTCTTCATAAAATAACCCAATAAAGTTATTTAGAACTCCTTGCTTCATGTTAAAGCCAACATTAACTGTTACATTTTTAGATTATTATGCAAATTTAGGCAGTATCATTCACATAAAAGGTTCCTGCTGTGGGCTGATTTTACAACCAAGGAAATTGCAAGAAATAAAAACTTTACTTCCCAATATTAATTTATTCTCATATACCCAGAGTTTTAACAATAGGAAAGACATACAATCTAGTGAAAAGCTTCATCATATAAATCTGTATGTGGCGGCTTAGGTTAGATTATATTAAATCCTTTTTGTAACATGCCTATATGTAACATATCTACAATAAAAATCCAAGAACTCAAGCAACTGAACACCAGGATTTCCTTTTACTTATGACATAATTATTGCAATATAAAGCCATCAGATTAAGAGCAATATCTGTAACATTTAGCAAGACGGTTTTATAAACCTCAGAGCAGTAAGGCAGTAAGGTCTCAGCAAAACACACACAGCCTGTGACAGGAAATATCTCTGTGCCCAGGGATATTTCTCAGTTCCTACAGAGAGAAAAGCCAGAGAAGTCTTTGCTGCAAACAGCCCCAGGACAGGCAAGTGTACGTTCAACCTGCAACACACAGTTGTTCCAAATCAAGAGGCAGATGCTCAGCAAGGAAAGCAGATGGGGTCTCGTTTTTCCTCCCCAAATACACCGTACTTGGCTTCCCGAAGGAGAAATTTATCCCCGCGTTCATCCTCCCCACGCTTCAGCCTTCAGCTGTGCTTTGTCTCTTGAAGAGCAAAGCACTCCCTGGGCTGTTCCTCTGAAATGAATCACAGGTTATCCCGGAGTTACCGCGCGACTCCTCTGCTCCTTACTCAGCAGTCGGAGTCAGGAGATTGTGCTGACTGCCCTGCAAAGGGGATGACATCACCTGAGACTCCAGGTCTGTCATGAGAAAAACCCCTTTCATGTCTTCCATGTGCTGCAGTTTGCAGACGAACAAAAGAACACAGGGACAGAAGCACGAACTACAGATGGTGCTGTTAACAGGGAATGTTCAACATGGAAAAGCAGTAGCAGAGCACAGGATACACATGGAGACACCGGGGTTGCTCCTGAACACCGGGTAGCTGGGTTTGGCCTTCAGCACCTGGCACTCACAGACACCACAAATGGGGTGTAGCTTTGCCTGCACCAACCCACATCCCTCCTACAGCCACTGCAGCCTCTGGCATGTCCCAGCACAACTTCCCTGCTGTCACAGCCTGAACACATTCACAAAGCACGACAATCTCAACAGTGAAAGTGCCTTTTCCAGCAAAGCCAGGTCCTGCCCAAAAGGGTTTTGCTGGTGTGGAGATGATGATGGGTCTGAGGCACAGGGGGATGGCTGCCCCATCGATAAAGTTTGTCACATGGGATTAACCTTATTCTGGATTTACAGCATCAGAATAGAACAGGCTGTTCCATAGATTTGTGATGTGTCATAACCTTCACCATTAATCATGAACACATTTTAAGACCAGGTCCTTCCCTACTTGAAGTTAACTGGACTCATTTTTGTGATCTTAGTATTTCTTTCAGTGTGGAAGAAAAAAACCGCAACGCTTGAGAATCCAGAATTCCACTGAGGATGAACAGGGAGAAAAGTATCATCTCTAGATTCAAACAGCCCTTCCCAATTTTTTTTAAGGAAAGCGTCTGTTGTTGACAGCAAGGAGGAACAAGCAAATTGAAATATCCCTGGCAAACAGTGCTACATTTTATCGTTCGAATCACCGAATCATTTAGGTTGGGAAAAACCTTCAAGATCAAGGAGCCCAACATTTGACCGATCACCTACCCTGTCACCCAGAGCAGAGCCCTGAGTGCCACATCCAGCCACCTGAGCTGCCCTCAGAGAAGAACACAAGCAAATAGATCAAACTAAGAGCCAACCAACCCCCTAAACAGAAGGCAGGTCTTTTACTCAGCACCATCTCCTGGAAACTGCAATTATTTGTCACAACCTGGTGACAATAGTGACACATTGTGACAAGAGTCACAGAATGGCTGAGGTTGAGGACACCTCTGCAGGTGACCTGGTCCAGCCCCAAACGTTGAGGCAGGCTCAGCCAGAGCAGGATGCCCAGGACTACGTCCAGACAGCTTCTGAAGGTCTCCAAGGATGGAGGTTCCCCCTCCTCTCTGGCCAATCTGTGCCTGGAGTTCTATCACTCTCACAGTAAAAACAGATGTTTATTAATGTTCAGGCAAAACCCTGTGTTTAAGTTTGTGTCCACTGAAAAGTCTCTCTCTGTCTCCTTTGCACTCTCCCTTCAGGTATTTACACTCATTGACGATATTCTGTCTGAACCTCCTCTTTTTGGGGCTGAACAGTCCCAGCTCTCTGAGCCTTTCTTTACGGGAGAGACACTCCAGTCCCTTCAGCATTTTAGTGGCACTTTGTCCAGCAGCTCCACATCTCCCTCGTGCTGGGGAGCCCCAAACTGAACCTACAGCCCAGGGGCACCTCAGCAGGGAAGGAGCTGCAGCCACACCCCCAATACAGCCCTGGTTACTCTCCACGGCCTTTGCTGAGGGGGCACATTCCTGCCTCACCTTCCACTTGCTGTTCCCCTGGACCCCTCAGGGCCTTTTCTGCAGGGGTATCACTCGAAGGACAATATCCAAACAGATTTATAATTATGCTGCTCTTACTTCTAAGTAGGCAAATTCCTTAATTCAAAAGTAGCAATGAGAAGTGGGGTCGCAAGAATGGTATTTATATACTGCCTGAAAGTTGAAAGGCAAGAATGGTGACCAAGAGAGATGAGGCCAGAGGAGAATCTGCGACTGGAGCCACAAAAGGAGATCAGCAGGTAAGTAAAGGATGGCAGTAAATAAGAAGGATAAGTTAGACAGGGAAGCATAGCTAAGGAGATGATTATATGATGTAGGATGGTCTTTCCTAAAAACATAACACTGTCTCCTCCCCACTGACTGCAAAAACTGGGTTATAAGGTCAGCTCTGTGATACTTCCACACTGCTCACGACCTTCCAGCCTCAAAATCAACACCTGTTTCTGGCACTCTAATTTCTTGAACTCTATTGAAACCTGAAACACTGAAAGATTGAAAAAAAAAAATAAAAGCCCACAAAACCCCAAACCAGAAAGACAGTGGGGTTTAAGCAGCAATGAGATGGCATCAAATTCACCTCTTGAGAAAGGCAGCTACCAAACACTCCTGAGAACAGAGCAGAGTGAAAGCAAGTTTTGTCACATAAACCCCCTGATTTTGCTCACAGTGGAAACAATCTTGTTTTCATTTTGTAAGTAACTGGTTTATGAAACTATAAACACAAAGAAATGAAACCGCTTCCTTTCACAGCATGGCTGGAAACTGAGTGCTACTGACAGCTTATAACAATTAGCAATGAACCATTTATCTTCCAGAAAGTCGCTGTCAGTTTCAGTAAAAAGATCAGAGAAGATGCGGAAACCCCTTTAAAAAAGCCAAACAATTTAAAGCTGTACCCTCTATCGTGCTGCTTTCTCCAGCCTGGACTCCTGCTTCCTGAATGGTCTCCTCCTTTGCCGTGGTGCCCATCTCCAACACGGCGCTTCCAGAAGTCTCTTCCACTTGAAGAGCAGATACTTCTTTCGCTTCTGACTCCTGCGCCTCCTTCACCCTTTTTTTCTCTCCTCTGGACACCGTTTTTTGCTTTTGATCTTCCCGAGTGGCTGCTGAAGCTTTCAGCTGAGTAGCTGCTACTTGGGTCCCAATGGACTTTTCCCCAAAATGATCAGATTTACGAGTGACATCGGTCAGGTTTTGCCTTTCCATAACATGTGGTTCTAAGACCAACTTCTGCTGATCCGCTGCTTTTGGAGTGGATTTTACTTTGGTGTCTCTTGCCTTGGGTTTTGAGGTTTCCTTGCTGACTGATGCTTGAGAAAATTTGACCTGCTCTACAGCAGACACATCAATTTCTGGTTTGCGTGGCAGCTTCTTAAGCCTGTACTCTTTGTGGGGTCTCTGGACCAGATTCTCTTTTGCCACCATCGATGCCTTTACCGCTATGTTCTCAGCAGAGATGGGACCCCGTCTGGGAAACTCAACTTTAGTTTTAATAGCAACTTCTGAATCATCGTTTTCTCCCTCAGAATCCGAGCTCGAATCTGACTCCGAGCTGGATGACGACGAAGTCTCTTCCTCAGCCAACTCTTTCTTCAAGCCTCCTCCTGTCGCAGGTGTAGTGAACTTTTCCTCCTCAAGGGAGGAAACAACTCCTCGCTGAGGAAATGAAACCACAGTTTTTCTTGACATCAATGTCCCTCTGTCTTCAGCAGGTTTGGAAGCTCCCTCGAGGTTGGTATTAGATACGCTCTCACCTTTGTCTGAGGACAGCAGGAGAGAGCTAGAAGACAACATTTTAGGAAATTCACCTGGTGCCTTGGTGGCAAACAGCCTGGAGCTTCCCTGTGGAGCCACTACATCTAGGAAACGGCATAAAGAGGATTATCATCATTACATCCGACACTGCTGTTACACTGTGATCTTAGTCGTACAATTTTAACTTTCCAACACAATCTGGTACAGAAATAAACTGAAAGGAATTATTATACTACACATACAGGCATGGAGAGGCAGAAAGTTCAAGCCATTCTAAGTTAAAGAAGCTGGAGTTCTAATAGCACTTAACAGTTTTTGCTGCTGCGATGCTGAAACTCACAAGACAAATCCTGATGCTCCTTGCTTTGCCAGACTCCTCCAAGAGCTGTTTTTTTGCCCTGTGCCTCAACTCTGCATCACTGGAAGTGGTTTGCAGACACCTCCCTACCTCAGGTGAGCACTGAGGTGGCTTGTGAGCCAAGCTCTCCACATGTGCTGCTAACAGAGACAAAACTTGTCTGTGAACAAGCCAAGCAAAGAAGTAAAGAGACAGGAACAGCTGCTTACAATGGTTATCCTGGAAGCAGAAGGGAGAAAGGACTCCCAAAAGGCAAAGCAGTGGAATAAGAGATACCTGAGGCTATACATGAAAATATTACTTTTTTAATTGCCCACGTGACCTGCCAACTGAATTGTGTCTCCACAGTTTATTTCCCCAAGACCCTATTTTTGGTTTGAGACCTCTTTGTAAAACAAAGCTTAGAAGATCTCCTGACGCTTCATGTTAGCCTGTCTCTGTTTCTTCTCCTTCATGGAAGGATCTCCTTCACGGATAATGGCATCAAGCTAAATTCTCCAGACAAGGAGGCAGCACTTGAAGAGAAAGCAGCAATTTTCAGGCTCTTTCAGAGGATACCAAACACCCCTTGCATGCTTGTGCAGGTATCACCCTCAAAAGGCTGAGCAACAGCAAACACTGTTGTGTGACAGAAAACAGGAGGAACAAACAGCACTGGGAACACATTTAGACAATCCAGGACAGCAGAAACTGGCTACAGCAAAGGCAACTCCAGTATCAGTTGCACCACTTCCAACCAGCAGCGTAACCCAACGGACTTCCAGCCTGTTGTGCAGATTTATCTGTACAGTTTGGACACCCACATCTACTTTGTAACACCATTAACCAGATGCAGTTTTCCACTGACCAGTATTTTACAATAACACCTTTCAAGATCCAGGGAGCTGCTATCACCAGTTCTGAACAGAAGCAAGTCTTTAGCAATGTCCAGATGGAAACATCACTCAGAAGAGACAGACACATGATATTAAAAGCGATGTATTTAAGAAAGAAATACGGAGCTTGTATCGCAACGAAATACAAATGAAGAAAAAGCATCAAGTTTGCTCTGCAGGTAATAATTGGAGTAACTTCTCTCTGCCAGACTGAAGGTGCAGGGCAGGAAGGAAGAGCAGGGGGAAGCAGGAGGATGGGCAGCCACCTTTGGAAGAGATCTGACTCCCTGCCAAACAGCAGCCTGGAGAAACTAAGACATGAGGAAGCGTCACTCAGGATCCAGGAGCTCTTCAGAGAATCCCACGGGGGGGCCAAACTAACACAAGACTGGCCAAAGGGAGGACAGGCAGGGGAAAGCTGAGCAGAAGTTGAAGAAGTACGTATTAAGGTTAAGACATCCTAAGAAATCAAGAAAGCAGGTGGCATTCAACTTAAACGATTAACTGGAAAAATACTTTAAACAGTTAAGTCTGGATATGTAAAAAATATTGACTTCATGATTAAAAGCAGAAACACGTCATACAACAGAGGCAGACACTTTAATTAGATTATTTCATATTTTGCACCAGCTGATTTGGATTCGCATCACTTTGCCAAAGCAGCACCACACCCAGATCAGTAACAGGAATATCATTCCCAGATGTGTTCTTCCCAATGCCTGGAACATCAGCATCACTACCAGAATGTGTTTAAAGCATGTTCACACTCAGAGAGGTGACAGGCAGAAATTACAGGTGTATTTCCTGTCACTGACCCTGTGAATGGACCATTTTATCAAAGCAAGGAAAATCTGCACACCCTGTTCCAGTCAGAATCTGGAAAAGGCAGCTGCACCCTTTACATCTTAATTAACTTGAAGTGTTTGCAGGGGAAGCAGCTGCCTGGAAGAGGCAGCCCAAGAGGTCTCCTGACACAAATCATCTGCAGGACTGTGACTCCAGGAGCTGACACTAAACACACCTCAAATACACTCAGTGCCAAAAAATAAATTACAATGAGAAGAAAGCTGCTGTTCAATCCAGGTTACATCAATTTGTGCAGCAAAGGGTTTTAAATAGAACAGCCAAGCTTTTATTTGCTATGGCATTTAAAAAGATGCCAGAAGTCAGTGTTCAACTCCTCTTTCAGCCAACAAGGCTGATCATTCCTACATATTGTTCCATGGGGCTTTCCTGCTCGAGCACCTGGATCTCTAATTTGGGGTGGGAACCCTCACCAAGCCAACGAGCCTTTGGAATTTGTATTCCTGTTTGGAAAAACAAATTTGGCCAGGGACAAAAAGGGGTTCAAACGCTCCTCAACACCAAACGCCCTGGAGCATCCAACCCAAGGTTCAGGGATTGCCCTGCCTGGAAAACCTCCGGAGCAAGAAACATCACAACCAAATCTAACACAGCGGGGCCACAGCAGCTTCTTGGTGCTGCTGCCTGGACCTCGTCTTTGGATCTTGTAAGTCCTTCTGCTTTTCAAGCCTGATAATCCAAACATTTCAAAGGATAAGGGTGAGCATCTAAAGTTGAAAACTGGATTCTGCACTTCATTAAAAAGAGTGACTTGGTACACTCATTTCCATATACATAGCAGTACGTGATTTCAGGCAACTCACAAAGCTTCTTTGCTTTATGGCAAATGCAACAAAATCTCTACGTCTGGTGAGGCATCACAGCAGTTAACATATCCTACAGAATATAACCAGGAATATGGAATAGAATCCCAGAGTGGTTTGGGTTGGAAGGGACCTTAAAGATCATCCAGTTGCAGCTCCTGCCATGGGCAGGGACACCTTCCGCTGTCCCAGGTGGCTCCAAACCCCGTCCAGCCTGGCCTTGGACACCTCCAGGGATCCAGGGACAACCTGTGCCAGGGCCTCCCCGCCCTCACAGGGAGGAATTCCTTCCCAGTACCTCACCTGAACCTGCGCTCAGTCTGAAGCCAATCCCCCCTGACACAGTTTGACATTGATCCCCCCGGCCTTGAGTGTCACAGCAAAGGCAAACAGGAAAGGAGTGCCACGCTCGTAAGTACGTATGCATTTATATTATTTTTAAGTGCATATATATACGGCCTCTACGTAAGAATATATCCCCCACACCGCCATTCCTACCCGCCCTTCACTTTAACATTTGATCACAAACCCTTATTTACATGGCGATGACCTTCCACTCCTTGGTTTCCTCAGCACCTCTCCCGAGGCCCGACCATTCCCAGCCCCTCCTCGCCTGTTCCTTCCAGCGACCCCCCCAAACACCCCCC
>WEKX01002647.1:165234-191091 GCA_013390025.1 Pitta sordida | reverse complement strand
CGGCGGGGGACGGCTGCTGGCGGCGCGGTGCGGGGAGCTCGGGTCAGTGGGAGGCGGGCGCGGTGGGGCCTGAGGCGGCGGAGGGGCCGCCCGGTGTCCCCGGGTGGGTCGGTGCGTGTCCCCTCACCCCGGGGTCGGTGCCTGGATGATCCTTGTGGGTCCCTTCCAGCTCGGAGTAATCTGCGAACCTGTGTCCCCCCATGGGGGGTCGGTGCGTGTTACATACATATATGTGTATTTATATCTATCTATATATATATAAGTGATCTATGTGTGTGCCCGTAAGGCAGGTTATGTAGGGATCAGTGCATAGATCTTGTGGGGCAATGTACAGGATAACAGTGTGCAGTTACATGTACTGGATGGTCCTTGTGGGACCCTTGCAACTCGGAATATCCTGTGAATATGTGTGTGTGTATCTAACGTGTGTGTGTGTGATGGATAACAGAAAACTGTAAGTGTATGTTGTAAATAATATATGACGGCATGGAGTTATATATCCAGTACATTGTTGTGCATGTATAGAAATANTTGGCCGGCGGCGGCGTCGTCCCGGTGCCCACCGGCTTCGTGCAGAGCCCCCGCGCCTCCAGCTGCAGCACCTGCGACACAACAACAATTAANAGGCGGCGGAGGGGCCGCCCGGTGTCCCCGGGTGGGTCGGTGCGTGTCCCCTCACCCCGGGGTCGGTGCCTGGATGATCCTTGTGGGTCCCTTCCAGCTCGGAGTAATCTGCGAACCTGTGTCCCCCCATGGGGGGTCGGTGCGTGTTACATACATATATGTGTATTTATATCTATCTATATATATATAAGTGATCTATGTGTGTGCCCGTAAGGCAGGTTATGTAGGGATCAGTGCATAGATCTTGTGGGGCAATGTACAGGATAACAGTGTGCAGTTACATGTACTGGATGGTCCTTGTGGGACCCTTGCAACTCGGAATATCCTGTGAATATGTGTGTGTGTATCTAACGTGTGTGTGTGTGATGGATAACAGAAAACTGTAAGTGTATGTTGTAAATAATATATGACGGCATGGAGTTATATATCCAGTACATTGTTGTGCATGTATAGAAATAGGTATATGTCAGGGAGCCACAGAAGGTGCTGAGTTGGAAGGGATTCATGGAAGTCACCAAGACCAGCCCCTGGCCCTGCACAGGATCATCCTCAGGAATAACATGTAAAATAACTGTTTGATGTGTATGGATAAAATGCATGAAGTATTTCCAAGGCAGGTCTCAGGGCGTGATGCCAGGCTTTTGGTGATGCCCAGCAACAGGACAAGGAGCAATGGCCATAAATTAAAGCACAAGAGGCTCCTCCTCAGCATGCGGAAGAACTTGTGTACACTGAGGGCGGCACAGCTCTGGAACAGGCTGCCCAGGGAGGGGGTGAATTCTCCCCTTCTGGAGACATTCCAAACCCACCTGGGCACATTCCTGAGCCACCAGCTCCAGGTGACCCTGCCTTGGGCTGGATGATCTCCAGAGGTCCCTCCAACCCCCAAAATCTGTGACTGGGTAAATGCTACTGACAGAGTCTGTCAGAAGCAAAATATATGCAGAATTTGCTACTTATATTACTGGGTTACTGAGCCAGCAGATGACAATTTCATTTTTGACATCTGTGCACAGTCCAGGTTTTTAAACTTCTGCATCTGTGGCACTCTGGGAGCCAGATTGAGCAGAGGTCTTCCCTCAAGGTGAGGGAAAGTTGTGCAAATAACTGCAAAATGTTGGGGAAGAGTTGCCACTCTCCAGAGTTAAGCTCGTGGCTGTTGTAGCCCCAGTGGTTTTAATCTTGTTTTCTGTTTGCAGTGACGATGGGCTCTTCGTGTACGACTGTGCCAACGCAGAGAGGAAGGCCTTGGATAAAGGGTGAGACTCTGCTCAGCTCTCTGCTGTGTTCCTGGAGGGTGCAGCTCCTCCTCGGGTGGTGTGGCAGTGAAGGCAACGAGAGAAAGTCACGGGGTGACTCCTTGGGCAGGCGATGGGTTGGTTTTGCTAACCCTGATGGGTTTATGTGTATGTGTTTTTTTTATTGATTCATCCCAGAGGGGAGACTGTACACCAGCATTTTTATTAAGCCATCTAAGGGAGACAAACCCCACAATCCAGTTGTGTAACTTCTCCTAGAGGTCTATTCTATAAGTAATGAGAGTTCAAAACAAAAAAACCCATTTTTCTTAGTTTAAATTCAACTGCTGGACCATTGTTTTACCAATTTTACTGGTTTCCCCTAAATTCTAATCAAGCTGTGGTAGCACAAACTCTAGTGTGGTATTTTTATTTGTCTGTTTAGGCAGGTTTTGATGCAAAGCATAGACTTTAACATTTTTCTTTTCCTTGGCTTTTTTTTTTGTTTGTTTGTTTGCATTAATGTTCAAATTGGCTAAACTTTTTAAGCACAACTAAAACTTGATGGGGTTTGCCTTTGTTCTTCACGAGCCTTCTTGGTGGTGTGAGAACAACCTTCCCAAGGATTTTAGTACCTCATGTTGTGAACTGCTGTTCGCCTTCTTTCTGTTAGGCAGGATGGAAAAGCAACGGATAAAGGAAGCGATGACATCCTGGCTTTTGCCTTCTCCCCATCAGGAGATTATTTGGCCTTGACAGATGACAGCAAACGTCTGATTCTGTTCCGTACGAAGCCTTCCTGGGAATGTGTCAGTGTCAGGTGAGGCAGAAGGGTGTTGCATGTCTCTTTGTCATGGAGTTATGGCTGGTGGATTTAGAGTTCTAAAACAGGTTTGCCTGGGGTGTTGATATCTGTCATCACCTTTTTTTTAATTATTATTCTCTTGCACAAACAAATTTTATGTTTTGGGGAATTTAGGGATAACTGTCAGGAAGTGGTTCATGGTCTGCCTCACACCAGGGGTGGGAGTGCAGATGTTTGTATCATTGGCCAAGGAAGGATAATCTCTTTTCTTATTCCAAAAGACAGTGTTCAAGTCTTTAAGAACTAAAACCTCACCCACTCCTAGTGAACCCCGAGGTTTGAGCTGTAAGAGTGATAGTGAGCTGTAAGAGTGATATTCAGTGAGTCCACTGTTCCTTTGGATTTGGAGGAGATGGTTTGGGAGGAGTTTGTGAACATTATAGAAAGCAGATCTTTAGAGGTTCTGCAGCTGTTTTCCTTCTGTACATTCCTCCTGAGGAAACAGCCTGCAGCTGTCCACCAGAGGTCCTCCAGTTACAAGTTTTCTGCTGCTGCTTGTGACAGTTGTCTGTAAAAAAAAACCAAAGAAAACGGGACCAGGAAGGACGTCCTGAGAATGTACTTGGCATGTGACATCTCTGCTTCTGGTGATCTCTGACAAATATAAGGCCCTGGTTGCAAAACAAAATGGGAGTCTCTGTAGCCAGGCTGTGTAGGGTACAGAACAAACCCTTGATGGGGTAAAAAATGGTGTCATGAGGAAGTAATTACAGTGTGAAGCTGTGTCAGGGAGGTTTAGGTTGGATATTAGGGAAAGGCTCTTCCCCCAGAGGGTGGGTGGACGCTGGAACAGGTTCCCCAGGGCAGTGGTCGTGGCCCCAAATCTGACTGAGTTCCAGGAGCATTTGGACAACGCTCTCAGGGACATGGTGGGATGGTTGGGGGTGCCACAAGTTGGACTTGGATGATTCTTGTGCCTCCCATTCAGCTGAGGATATTCTGTGATCCTGTGACAAAGCCAGAAATGGCAAATTCTGTTCATTGTGTTCTGCCTTCCCTGCTGCCCTGCCTTGTGTGTCTTGCCTTTAACATGCCCTTGGATAATTGTTCAGTGTTTTAGTTTCTGCTAAAAAGTCAACTAGGACCACAGCTGGGTTTTTGGGGGGAATGTCATTACCTCCTGTTAGGAAACTGGGAATACAGGCTAAAAGGCTTTCTGCATGGATAAATGAGTGCCAGAGTTGAGCTCTGTAACTTACATGTGTGTTTTGTGGCTGCTGAATGAGTTTTACATGGTGCTGCCTTCTGTAAAAGCACATTTCAGACAGAGGGGAACTTCTGCATCTTTGTGCTTGAGATCACAGTAGGTGCAATGAACTTGGAGCAAGACTTTTCCTTATTGGCAAGGTAACCTATTCTGGAACTCTGTTGCCTGTGTGTTAGTAGGCATTCTTAACCTGTATGATTCCTGTTGTGACGTTCCTTTAAACAGCCACTAAAAAGTAATAGAATTTCTCTTTTCCTGCATGAAGTATAGAGTACTGTTGCCTTGTCTCCAGATGGTCACGGAATTTCAGAGTAGGTGAATGTAAATGTCCAGTCCCTGTGGTCCTTGGTGTCCACAGACGGGTGTTAACACAAAGTTTTCTGGCACGTGTGGTCCTTACATTTATCTGAGTAGTTGTAAGAAAACTGTTACCTGCTACACTGGCAACTGGGACTGTAAGATGCTGTCAGATGATGAGGGAAACTCAGAGCTCGAGTTCAGGGCTTTGTCTGAACAAGGTGCTCTGAGACTGTGTCTGACTCAGGATGTGAGGACGAGCTTCCTTTGAACTGGACAAAGTGGCAGCTGGAAAAGTAGGGTCTGCACAGTTTTCAATGTGTTGCTGCAAAAGACTCCTACTAGGACAAATCCTGCCTTGTCTTTTCTATATGTTTAACTTGTATTTTTACTATGGAGAGTGCAAGAAAGTCTACCAGCCTTCTTGAGAGCCCTGGCATGCTGCCTGTGCAAAATGCTCAGTTGAGAAAGTACCAAAGCAAAATGCAGCTTTTAATGGCCTCCTTTTTTTTAACCTCCCCCCACCCCCAGGTGTTTGCTTTTACATAGTCCAGTCATTTATTAGTTCTCAAAAGTGCTATTTCAGCCCCATAACGTTATTCTCATTGCTGCCATTTCAGTAATGTTGCATCTGAGAGCTTTTTGTCCAACCTCTTGGTCTGCTTAACTTTCAGACATTCTCAACTCACCGTCCAGAGCTTTTCAAGCTGTGCCACTTCTCATTTTTCTTTCAGGTTCGTGAACAGGAGATGCACGTCCCTGGTTATTACAGCTGCAGAGGATAAGATTTTCATTGCAGACAAGTCTGGTGATGTCTATTCTTACTCAATAACAGAACCTCAAGCAGATGGAAAACTTGAGCTGGGTCATGTATCTCTGCTATTGGATGTGGTAAGTGGATGCATCTGTGTATTTACTGTATAAACCTGCGTTCCTGCTTCTGTTTGGGCCTTTTGTTGTTGCTCTGGTCTCAGATTTGTGAGGGTTTGGGGTTTTTTTTTTAATATAAATGAGGTATGTGATCTGGATTTCTTCTGACTGAGTTTGTGTCAGCAGAGTTTGTCTGTTCTGGGAACCTTGAAAAAGGCTTGGTGATGGGAATTCCCCCAGGCTGTTGTGTCAGTTGAGCTCTTCAATGTGATGAGTTTCTTTTTAAGGTGCAGTGGGTCTTCCACCTGTGCTGCTGGACATCAGTGGCTTTCACTGGCTGTGGAAGTCGGTGTCGCTTGTCTCAGTGAGCGACAAAATTACTGTCAAAGATTTATGCTTCAATTGTCAGGGGAAAAGAGTGGCTTAGTGTCTGCACCTGCCTTTTGCAGGAGATACAGAGAGTTTACTGCTTGTCTTTTTTTTTTCTCTCTTGAACTGCTGGGCACTATTTTTTTTCTCTCTTGAACTGCTGGGCACTAAAACTCTCCCTTTATTGACAGGCCCTGAGTCCTGACGACCGGTACATCCTGACTGCAGACAGAGATGAGAAGATCAGAGTCAGCTTGACAAAGGCTCCTTACAGTATTGTATCCTACTGTATGGGACACAGAGAGTGAGTTTGTTGTGTGCAAAAGTCATTGCGTGCCCCTGATGTCTGCCTTCATCCACCCTCGGTGGATGAAATTATCTCCTCAAGTCATATTAAACAACAGCTTGGTCTGTGAAAGAACCACAGAATGGTCTGGGCTGGAAGGGACCTTTGAAAGCTGTCAAATCCAACCCCCCTGAATGGGCAGGGACATCTTCAACCAGATCAGGTTGTTCAGAGCCCCATCCAACCTGATCTTGAATGTTTCCAGGGATGTGGCACCCACCACCTCTCTGGGCACCCTGTTCCAATGTTTTACCGCCCTCATCATAAAAAAACTTCCTCCTTATATCTAATCTGGATCTACCCCCTTTTAGTTTAAAGCCCTTACCCCTTGTCCTGTCACAGCAGGCCCTTCTAAAAAAGTCTATCCCTGTGTTTTTTGTAAGACCCTTTTCAGTACTGGAAGGCTGGAATAAAGTCTCCCCTGAGACTTCCCTTCTCCAGGCTGAACAACTCCAGCTTTTTGAGCCTGTCTTTGCTCCAGCCTCCACATGCTGGCCACAAGAGATTGTTAGTTCAGGATGGAGCCTACCTTTGTTTTGGGAGAGAAAGTCCTAGGAAGTCTTTGTGGTTTGAACAGACAGACACTAATTAATTTAATGGCATCTAAGTGCAGAGGTCAGACTTGGAGATTCTGTAGTAATTTAAAAAACCCCAAACCCTGGCTGTATCAACAGGATGGATAGAGCATTCCTGCCTGGACACGAGACTGCAGTGTGCTGGAAATTGCAATATGGGCCCATAAATTAAATTTTTTACAAGAAAGAAGAGTGTGTGGTGAAAGGACAAGGGGAAATGGCTTCAAACTGGAAGAGAGTCGGTTTAGATTAGATAGGAGAAAAAAAATGTCACTGTGAGGGTGGTGAGGCCCTGGCACAGGTTGCTCAGAGGAGCTGGAGCTGCCCCATCCCTGCAAATGTTCAAGGCCAGGTTGGATGGGACTCTTAGCAACCTGGTCTAGTGGAGGGTGTCCCTGCCCATGACTCAAAGGGCAAATAAGGTTTTAGAAGTGTTTTCCTCTCTGCATTTTTCGGCTTAAAATGACTTGTGGTACTTTCTAAGTCTCTTGGCTTTGCCTTCCACCTCTACATGGAGAGGCATTTTTGTTGTTATTAGAGTTTTTCAGTAAGGTAGGTGAGTTGTGCAATGAGGTTTTTGTGTGGCTACTTCTACATTTTGAAGTCCACACTGACCAGGTAGCAGAGAAGATGTGACCCTGCACGGGGTGGAAAAGGTATGTAATCCCGCTTGTCTGGCTGCTGAGCTGCCTGGGGATAACAACACCCTCCCACTCACAGTCTGCCCCAAGATGATACAACACGTGCAGTCGAATCTATCAAAACCAGGAGTTAAAGTGATGGGGAAACTTGAGGAATGGGTAGCATCCAACCAAGGTGTCTTACGAGAGCATTTAAAACATTAATTTGGAGTGGCAGTCTGTTAATAACATCATTTAGTAGTTTAACCTGTGTTGGATTGGCATTGTATAAAAGCAGGAGACCAAGTAGTCTTTGATCATGTCAGTCTTTGGAGCATATTTACAGAGCCATGGCTGGTGTTTCCACTTGTACTTTCCAAGAGTAGAACTTGGTGGTCAGAATGATTTTTAAATTTGGTCTGTTGTGTCTGCACAAAGAGTTCATTAGTGGTTGCAGAGTGAACGGGCACTTAGTGTGAAATGGTTGAAAGAAATTGTAATATATTTAAAAATTCAATATTTAAATTAGGACTGAATAAGAAAGGGTTACATAAAGCAGCTGTAATTGTCTTGTTTCACAGTCCTGGGTTTTCTCCTGGGCATGGGGCACATGGTGATTCTTGCTGGATCTATTGTGCCTGCATGAACCTGCAATTACTGCTTTGTCATGAAAATTTATATTACAGTGACCAAATTTCTTCTATTTTCTCCCATTTCTTTTACTCTGTGGCCTCAAAATTGTGCCTTTTTTCAAAAGCAAGGCTGTTTGACTCGGGTAACGTTCTGCTCAGGTCACTGTTTTATGTTGCTGAGCTCTAAGATAATAATGACCTCCAGTTCAGGTCCTCAGAACTCAGCAGAGTTGTGGCAGACACAGCAGGGTTACAACCTTTTGGAAAACAAGGTTCCTGGCACTGAAAATTTTTTAAAGACTGCTTTTGAAAGACCTCCAGCTGTGATGGGAGAGATGTGGAACTCAGAAAGTTGATTCATGTTTTTAATGTGCGTCGTGAAATGAGAAAGCAGAACGTGCCACCTGATTAAATCTGTCTCCTTTGGCATTTTTCTTGGTTTAAATGACAATGTTCTCAGTTGGAAAAAGTCATTAGAATGCCCTGAGTGCAGATGGGGAAATATATTTATTACACAGAAAGTCAGTAGCTTGTGTAGTACATAATATATTAGGTGCCATAAACCTCATTTTTTCCACCTCCCGGTTATGTTGATGTGGAAAATCTGTTTATTACAAGGTTCTCTTTAAAACTGGTGTTTTCTCTTCCTGTGCATGTTTAAAGACCAGAGTGTCACTCAAGAGAGTTCAGCTTTTCGCTGCTTTTCCTTTAGGTTTGTGAGCAAAATACTTGTAATGCCCAGCTATCCTGATCTGCTCGTGTCAGCTTCTGGGGTATGTATTGCAATTTCTTCCCCCAAAATTGTGGGGTTAAGTTTTTTTTTAATTTTAGACTCGTGTTTTGGCCAGATTCCTTGGGATACTTGGAATAATCCCTCATGGTTTACAGCACAGCCTCCTTCCCTCCCTTTATCAATTTTCTGTTCAGTGTTCAGCCATTCTATAGATCATATAAGAGCCTTTCACTGTCCTTATAGTAAAAGCCTCTTAAGATCTTTGTGGTGGTGAAATCGAGTATTTCTTCATCATTAACTCTTGCTTTGGAGCACAGAGAGGCTTCAATCACTGGGCTATTAAACAGCTTTGAAGCAAATGGGTTTTGTGCCAGCCTGCCACCATGATGAGTGTCTTGAGGGTGAATGACTTAGAATCACAGATTATTTTTTCTTTAGAGGTTTTAAGACGAGGAAATTGTCCCCTCTACACCCTCCCACATGCTTTGCCCTGTGAGACTTGCTCTGAATTGTGTTCCTGTCACTGTGTCCTAATCCAGGCACAATTTTGTGCAGAAATTGCAGTGCAGTGCTTGGATGAGGAATGAAGAAGGGAGTGTTCCCTCCTTTCCCTCCCCAGCAGTTTTCCTAAATTGATGGCATCCTGCTGCCCTGCCAGGCCTGTGCAGAGAGAGTAGGTGGAGTTGGTCTTAAAGAAGGGAAACAATATTCTTTCTTTCCCAGACTACCAAAACTTCATAGGAAGCAAATAATGTTTTCTGTGAAGATGATAATAACTCTCAGCCTTTGGTTTCAGGTGCTGCTAAGTCTCCCCTGAGGCCCTTGTCTCTTGTCTCTCATTTAAGCAGCTCTGGTGTTAGTGCTGTGCACGGCTGTAGTTCATTCTTAGCAAATGCCTTTTGATGACTCTGTTTTTCCAGAGAGGTGTTTAGCTCCTCTCCAGGAGGTTACTAAATCAAATGAGAATTTGGGGGATAACAAGAGCAGGGCACAGAGAAGGGCAAACCTGCAAGAATTGCCATTAAAATGCTGAGCACATGCATTACTGGGCTATTGGAGAAGGACTTGAAGTGCACTTCTCCAGCTTCCCAATTTCCACTTCAAAAGGGGAATTAAAATTAGCATGATTGAATAATTTAGAATGGAGGGGAAAATTACATTCATTAAAATGCTTTATCTGCAATTTGAGGTCTTAACTAAGTGACTATTTAGCAGCTTCTGTGTGCAGCTCTTCAGGGAAATAGGGTTTAGCTGAAGGCTGTGAGAGGCTTCTCTTTGCCTGAGGTGCTGTTGGTAATAGACTTGTGTTCACTTCCATCTGTCCAGGACTCCACTCTGAGGCTCTGGGAGTACAAAAGTGGAGAAGAAGTGCACTGCTGTCAGCTGAGCAACATCTGTGGGCCTGAGGCAGCCAAACCTGACCAGGTACACCCATGTCCAAGTGTGTCAGTGCTTTTG
This sequence comes from Pitta sordida, assembly GCA_013390025.1. Lineage (NCBI taxonomy): Eukaryota > Metazoa > Chordata > Aves > Passeriformes > Pittidae > Pitta > Pitta sordida. The sequence continues at coordinate 181,257 of WEKX01002647.1, read as the reverse complement.
CTGTGCTCCTGATCCTGTCCCTGTTGCATTTCCTTAGAAGTGTCTCTCTTCTGCTGGTGGGTTTAGAACTTAAATGAGACCTAGAAATTCTTACAGCAGTCCAGGGCTTTGGTAAAGGAAGTCCCTGAAATCCATTCCTGTGTTTTTTCTGGATTTCTGAAATGGTCCAAGCAGTGACCAAGCTGCTTGTAATTCTTCCCACCAAATATTAGTTCTGCACAGTGGACAAAGCCTCCACTTGAATTTTTTGTTTTCCAAAAACACAGGTGCCATAGTCTCTTAGCCAGGCAGTGCCTCATAACACTGGAAAGACCTAACCATTCACCCACTTTTTAAAAATGCTTAGAATTTCCAGGGTTAAAGTTGCAATTTTTCCGAGCTAAAAAAGAACCTTTGTAATATTTGTGACCAGTGACCTGCAGTACTGCCTTGTGGAGTCAAAACTGGGCTTGTTCCTTTAGGTTGTTCTGCAGCTGGACAGTGTCCAAAATTAAAATATGCGAGTCCTACACTAAACCTGAATGCCCCAGGAGCTTTCCTGAGCTTCCAGCCTGCACTTGAGTGGTCTCATGCTGTGATTTGATGTTAATCTGGTGTGAGCAGTTCTGGTGGTGCTTGACCTTTAGTTTTGTTCTTTTTTTTTTTGGTTTTGTTTAGTGGACATGTGTTGTGCTTGGCCTCTCCCCACAGCTGGGAGCCACTTGGATCACAGCTCTTCAAAGTGGAAATCTTCCTTTTTTGGCCTAGGGTTCCTGTTAGCAGGAATTCAGGGTGGTATCAATATGGACAACTTAACCTCCTTCTGAGCTTGGAAGCACATTTTAAAACACACCTGAGCCAGATTCCTCTTGTACACATTCAGGAGGCCTCTGGCTCAGTCCAGCTTGATGTTAGTGCTTGAAATCCTCCAAGAAGCTATTGCTGGTTTTTTCCACAAGTTACAAACTCAGGTTTTTAACTCAGGTTTTTAACAAAATCAGGTGACCAGCCCATGTAGCTCATTATGAGCTAATAGTCAGAGTGCTACAGGATTTAAGCAAGGAGGGGAGAATTAAGTTTGAGGCAAACCTACAAAATTAGCACGTGTGGCCTTCTGGAAATAAGTGGCTTGGGGAGTTTCAAAGCCCAAGTTTTATCTCTGGATTCACAAGTAGCTAATGAAGGCACTTTGTTGGAACAGTGTGGTTTGGTAGTCGTGCAATCCATGCAGTAATATTGCAAAACACTTATTCTGGAGGGGACAATGGCTTTATTTTAAAATACTTTACCTTCTAGCTTTATCATATAATTGATGACTAGTAAGCAGCTAGCTGTGAAGGGGGGAATCCAGTAATTGCCTGTAAAAGTGCTGCTTGTTGATTGGACTGGCTTAGTATTTATTAAGATGGCTCACATGTAAATTAACAGTGTGCATCTCACACTAAACTCTAACTCCACTACTTCCAAACAAGTTATATAAAAAAAATAATATTAAACTAAATAACAAACCTTGAATATACCATTGGATAAACTAACAAATGTAAAAAACCTCTTATTGCTGCAAGCAGGAATTGATGTAGAAATATTCTACAACTCCCTTAGAGCCTCTTTGAAGGCTCTTGAATGGAGTTTAGAAATACATATTTGCCTTGTCTCCTGACACACCTGATAAAGTCTTTTCCATAGGATACTCTTTGTGCCTCAGGCTGTGTCTCAAGCTCCTGAGCATAATGAGAATCGAATCATCACTAATGGTGGGTCATGTGATCACAAAAATGTGGGCTTATTTTGCTTGGCAGATGATGAATATGTGTCTGTTTTTGGGAATGTAGGAGTGTTTCGAGCAGTGTAGCTTTGGTTTCAGCTGATGGGTTGCAGATCCTCAGTTCATTTTCCCACTAGAATGGGAGTAATTCTCTTAATTCCATAGTGCTAGATAAATATTTTTCCTGCTTCAGAGCTTTCACCTCATCTGATCCTCGTGACAGCAGAAGCTTGTTTAAAGTCCAGAACATGAATTGCACAACTCTACCCCAATGGGCCAGTACATTCATTTTTATGGGGTCACTTCTTCTCACAGATGACATCAAAAGCTAATTTTAAGGTGTTGGCAGGCTGATAAGTGTCCTGTAAACACCAAATAAGTTCAGAGAGTATCGAGTGAACATCTGTTTATCACAGGCTGTTGTTGTGGCTCTTCCTTAAAAGATTTCACTGGCTTGTCCTTGACCAAGGTACTGCTGTGGGTCTTGTATTCCCTTTGCTGATTGTTGACTTGCCCACACATGGAAAGAAGATGCGTTTTCTTCTCTCTTTCCAGCTGTGAAAATCAAAAAAGCCTCCTCCTCCCTTCCCCCAGCGAGGGTGGGGGAAAGCTGCTGCCTAATTGACGTTTACAGAACCCTTTGTCTCTCTAACAAAGCACTTGTCTGTGTAGGTGGGCACTTGCCTGGGTGTTTGTCAGGCAACAGGCAGAGAGGCAGAGCTTTGTTACAAGAAATAAATATCACAAGTTTCAGGGTTTTTAAATATATATAGATACCTCTTGGCTTGTTTCCTTGAGTGTCTAAACTAAGAGTTGGACTCGATGATCCTTGTGGGTCCCTTCCAACTCAGAATATTCTGTGATGCTGTTTATTGAAACCCTCTAGTGGTTTACAATAAATGAGAGCTGTCAGTTCTCCTCCCAGGCTGTGGTGTAAATGGTTCCATGCTGCAGAAACTGCATTTGGACATATTAGTTAGGGAGAGACTTTCTTGTTCAGCCCACTCGTCCTACCTGGTATTTGGAGCCACAAGCATCTTTTACGCCTGTGTGAAACAGGGGTCTTGGGTCCCAGTGCTAAATGTGGACGAAGAGCTTCGTATTTCTGCAGGGTACCAAGGGATTGGATTACCATTAATTAACTTTCTTTCCCACAGTTGATTTATCTTTTAGTAGTTGCATCATACACTGTTGGCAAAATAGTTGGCTTCTGGTATTAAACCTCCAGAGCTGAGTGTTTGGACGCTGTACAGCTTGTTTTGCTTTCTTGCATGGATTGCAAAATTCCAAAACAAGCACCCTGGCAATGCCTATACATCAGCTGGTAGCTCCAGGGCTAAAATCCTGTGGTTACTCCCAAATTCAGCTTAATTTAGTGAACCAGAGGTTCTGTCTAGTGGCCAGTGTCATGTTAGGGAAAGAGGTGGAGGTAAAAGGAAAGAAGACTTGAGGATGCATCAGAGTCCTGCCAGCAGAGTGTCAAGAAGATGTATTTTCACTGCTCAAAAGGAAATAACTCACTGCTTCTCTAGCAGGAAGGTTTTAGTCATCAGATCTGTTGCTGTTGTCATTGCTTAGAAAATACACTTGAGAACCAGCCTTTTGCTGTTGCAGTTTTGCCTTTCACATTATGTAAGAGGTACTTTTGAGAAAGCACCCCAGGACATCATCTTGCAGTTTCTCTGCTCCCTTCAAGTTCCTACATCCAGCTCAAGGAGCTGCAAATCAGTTGTTCTATATTTCAATTAATACGTTTTTTGCAGCAAAGGTATTTATTTCTCTGCTTCTCTCCCAGATAAAACTGTATGCCTTGTAAATTAGGATGTGGATTTTTTTGTTGTTGTGTTGATCTGGAGGGGTTTTTTTAATGAGGAAAATGGCCTTAGGCAGCCTTTCCTTGTTCTTCAGAGCACATTCTCTGTGGAGCAGTGTGGCTTCACCCAGACACAGGTTGAAGACAGAGACGGCACAGCAGGGATATTAGCTATGCATCGCTGTCTTTGTTTTTTTAACAAACATAGCAGCAGCTAATAGCTTGTGTTTGTAATATCAAAGCTGCTGCTGCGATATTCTGGCTGAGCAGGCTTAAAGCCAATATTTTTTGCCATTAGCATTTGTCATTTGACAGCGTTGCAGGACAGAATGTTTGACACTGGTGTAGTTTTACTTCATCTGTTGGTTTTGTCTAGTAAGAGTAGTTGACTCAAAACTTTGTTGGACCTCTGGGGAGTGTGGAAGGGAGGAGTGTGGAAAACCTCATAAAACCACAAACACTGGCACAAAAATAAAGTTGATGGCGGTTTGAAGCTAATTATGTTGCTTAACTTGCTGTAAATTAAGACGTCTGCTCAATTCTGAAGGCTAAGACGTGAGATGGAATGTGAATTTTCTGCCCATAAATGGCCGTAACTTACAAGGTTGTTCTTTTCCTGTTTGTAACAGAAATACACCGTGTCAAGAATAACCTACTGCTGTCAAGGTGGTTACATTGCCATTCTGTGTGACTGGTAAGAGCAAATGGAATAAAGGCTAAAATCCTCACAGCTCCTGCAAAGGCAAGAGCAGCTTTCCCTGAGCCTGCAGCACTTGCTGCAGGATCTCCATTTGGATCTCCAGGTGTGCCAGACATGCCTGTGGCCTCACAGGGAGCCTCTGAGCTCTCTGTGCTGAGATAAATTCTGCAGATTTTGTGATGCTTTTTCCTCACAGGAGGAAATTTGAGTCGCTGGAGTCCTGCACCCCAAATTGCTGGGCCTGACCCCTGTGGTTTGGGTTCCATTTTGCTCAGGGTGCTGTGGCAGTGGAGCAGCCAAACTGTGACCACGTTCTGCTCCTGTAAATGGGTTCAGTCATTCAGTTTAAAACTCTGGAGAGGCTGTGCTGACTTTTGGGTTCAAAGGTGTGTTTGTGTGAGGGAGAGAGTGCTCAGGAGCTGGAAGATCTGATCACTGAGGAGCCTTACTGACCCATTTCATGGGGATGGACAGCCCTCTTCCCCTCTTTCTGTGGCATCTAAAGCCTGCTAAGGAAGCTGTTCTTCCTGAAAAGTGTTTGCTGACAGGAAAGGGAGCTTTTTCCAGAGCTGCCTGTCCAGTGAAATCTGTGATCTGTCCCCTCAGTGGACTCACTCTTTGCCAGTGTAAGGAACCTCAGTTGATTCCCGTTATCGCTTCCCCATGGACACCCCAGAGTGGCCCTGGAAAGGGAAGCCCTGGCCCTTAGCCCAGGGGCTGTGCTCTACAGGAGGCTTTGATTTTCATCTCCACAGCCCTGGGCTGTCGTGTGGACCTGGTGGAGGGAGCTCAGGTGTCCTGCCTGTCCAGGGGAGGGCAGGAAGCTCTGCTGGTGGAGATTGTGGTGGTTAGAGGAGAGAGTGCTGATGGGAGAGATGGCAAAGAGCAGAATCCGAGTCCTGTTCTTCAGCTGTGTCGAGATTTCCTGTCCTTTTCACTCCCTCCTCCCTTCCCCAGCATGTAATTCCTTGCCTGTTTTATTTTGACTGGTGCTCAGCTGATTATGCATCCCTTCAAGTGAAACCATGCAGCCCAGTGTGCCAAAATTCAACACTCTGTATATAAATCCTTAGTAATCCTTATGAAATTCCCTTTACAGTGTTTTTCTTTTAAAGAGAAGGCAGCGGTGCCTCCTTTTTCTTTCACATAACACTTGAAAAACCATTTGACATGTTGGGTATTTACAGCTTCTGACTCAGATCGTGTAAACAAACTGCAAGAGTGTTTTTTACAGTTCCTAATGGCTTTGGATCTGTTTGGAATTAGAGTGGGTGTCTGTAGTTTGCTGTGCAAGTGATAGCTGTAGGTGGATTTGGTAATAATGGTAATTAAGTTTTTCCTCTCAAAAGTGTTCCCACAGTCTACATCTTTCAGCTTGATGGCACTGCCCAGCAGCTCGTTTACAAACAGCAAATCCCTTTGCAACATCAATGTTGGGACGTTGCATTTGGGGAAACAGGAGATCTGTGGATTTTGCAGGAAGACAAGGAAGCTCCTCTACAATTGTACAGAGCATGTGATGGACAGTGGAAGGTACTTTTTTAATGTTAACATCCTGAATGTTCGGTGTTGTCTCGAGACCACAACAAAAATGGAGTTAACTGTTCTATGAAAGCTAAAAAGGCACCTTTCTCTCTGTCTTGAGGTGGAATAAAAGCCATAGACACGCATCTCTTTCTGTTTATCACCTGCATATGATGCAAATGTTTCAAGAGCTTGTTAGGAATACCAGTGAAGCTGACATCTGGCACAGCAGGATCAGAGTGGTTGTCAACCATTGCACTCAGTGTTTTAAACTGAATTATTTAACAAACAAACAAAAAAACCCAAACCAAAAATAAAACCAAACAATAAAATCCCTTCTGGTTTGCTCAGGAATGTTTTCCACTCAGCTTTCCTTGTGCCTGACTCTTAAGGGATCCTTTGGAGGACAAGGCATTCTGGGGGCATTAAGGAAATTTTTTTTCCTCCACTGAGAACAGGGAACAAAATTTGAGGGATGTTCTATCAAGTTCTCTATAATAGCCTATTAAACTACTGGAAACTAATTTGTTATCCTTGTGGGTCCCCAGCTAATTATGGTCTAATTGTGAGGTGGTTTTAAATGAAACTTCTAAGTATGTTCTTTGACCTTCATGTGTTCCTTGTGATACCCCTTTTCCTCACAAATCAGTAAATGGGAGTCCATTGTTTAATCATTCAAGCTGCAAAGCTTCCCCAGCAGAACATAAGATCCCAGGCCAAGTTTCAACAGGAGTCCTGGCGAAAGGGAACCTGAGAGATCATGGAGGATTTACAATTGCTGCGTTTCACTGAGAGCTGTTTCATTTTTTAGTATGCTGTGAAAGATGAAATTGTTTATTAATTCCAGAATACCATGCAGCATTCCTTCTTTTCCCAGGCTGTAACCGATGACAAAGGATTGCAGAAGATGTCAAAATACATTCAAGACAACTGGGCCGTGTTTGAAGGTGAGAAATTCGGCCTAGAGGCCCAGGAAATGGAGTTTTTTCAGCTAAAAGAACAAGGCTTAGGAACAAGGTCAGGGTTCAGCTCAGTTCAACTGTCTCTTGAAGTCACTTTGTTTTCTCAGGTTCATCACTGTCTTGTATAAAAGTTACTGCAGGTCATGAAGTGTGCTCAGGTCCCTGTTATCACAAAACGCTGTGGGTATTTAGGGCTGAACTGCAGCATTGTGTTTCCATGGACACCTTATCACAGGGATGTTTCTGAACACCCCATGACGGAGCTGCTGGAGTCTGTCCTGCCGCTGTGGTATCAAATAACTGTTGTTTGTCTTGTCTCTTGCCTGGGTGTGACACTTTTATCAGAGGTACGGTGGAGACAGTAAGAATGGAATAGCCATGGGAGGAGCAGCTTTGCTGTAAAAATGGGCCTGGTTCACTGGTTCAGAAGCATGCTGTGCTTCCAGGATTCTTTGTATATTTGAAAAAAATACAATTTTATTTAGAAGCTGTAATTATGGCTGCAGGGTGGAGAAGGGTTGCGGCATGTGATAAAGTCTCAATTATTTATTGAGACTTCATGAATTGAAATTTCTCTCCTGTACTTGACTGGGAAACAGGGAACCTTCCTTTAAAAAAAAGTTACAGTTCCCACCAATCTTTTGATCTATTCCTGGTTGCCATCTGCAAAGATGGAAGAGTTGCAGGAAGGTGCAGTCTGGTGTAAAGTCTCCTTAATCTCTAGTACCGGGTGGTTTAGCATGTAGCTGTCATTAAGTTGTAATTAAGCTGGTACAGTCTGTGAAATTTAAGTCAGGTACTCCTTTGGAAGGGAGATGTTTGCATGTAGATATTGCAGACTTAATAGTTACAGCCAGGCAGATAATTAGGAGTATGAGGTCTGAGTGAAAATGAGCACAAAGAAGGAAAAAGAGCAGGCAAGAGAAGAGGTTCTGAGCATAATTAGCCCTTGGAACAAATGATTGTGATATGAGGTAACTGGCTGCATCTGCAGCTGGGAAGGGAGGAGAGCTCAGATGACAGGGTTCATTATTGTTAATTAGGAAGGGGAGGCTCACTTGATGAGCACTTATTCCAGCGCATAATTAGTGCTTCAAAGGTAGTTACATCTTCTGAAAAAGGTGGTCATTACATTGTTTAAATCCAGCCTTACATTGTTTAAATCCAATCTTAATGCCTGCATACTATATTTTTGTCAGCTTATTTCCCCCTGTTTGAGGATTCTGTAAGATTTTAAGATGCAACAGTCAGTCTGGAAGTATCACAAAATCATGGAATGGTTTGGGTTGGAAAACCCCCCTGCCATGGGCAAGGACACCTTCCACTATCCCAGGTTGCTCAGAGCTCCATCCAGCCTGGCCTTGAACGCTTCCAGGGATGGGGCTGCCACAGCTTCTGTGGGCAACCTGTGCCAGGGCCTCACCACCCTCACAGAGAAGAATTTGTTCCCAATATCTCATCTAAACCTGCCCTGCTTCAGCTTAAGGCCAGTCTCACTTGCCTTATCACCACATGCCTTTGTGAAAATCCTTCTCCAGCTTTCTTTTAAGCCTTTTTAGTTACTGGAAGGCTGATAAAACGGATGGGACCACAGAAAACTACTTGAAATGCCACTATTTAGAATGACAGTAGCAGTAATTGATGAGAAGTCTAACGGAACTAATTAACGCTTGTGTTCTTGCTTTGCCCAATTGCAGGTTTTGTTGGTGCAGAGAGTTACTACGGCCATCTCTACAAGGCCTCGTTTGATAACATGGATGAGTATCTCCAGAGGAAGGAGGAAAGGTTACAGCAGCAGAAAAAGAAAAGGCAGGATCTGCAGCGTGGCTCCAATGGGCAGACAAAAAAAAAGATCAAGACTGAAGAGTCGTCACTATGACTGTTGTTAACTTTCACGTTTGCCTTAAGGAAAGGGAGTGATCCAACTGCAGACTGTTTTTAAATGTAAAATGGATTATAGGAGACTGATTCAAGCTTTTATTCAGGTTTTTGGGAGGGCTGATGGGGCAGTGTCCTGCATGCAGCACATAATGCATTTACAATATGCCCAAGCTTCTAGCAGCATACTGTGTTAGTGGTTCAGTCCTGGGAACCTCTGATGCACAAAATACGAATATTGGATGTGGTAATTTCCCTTGAAACAGGACCTTCTTTTTGCCTACTGTGTTCAGGCTTTCTTCTTCAGGTGGAAACACACTGATTTAAGATGATGTAATTTTGGGTTTGTTTCTTTTGGTTTGGGTTTTTTTTTTTAAAAACTTTTTTAAAGTTCGGTTAGTTACTTACATTAACTTAGTATACTAAGGAAAGGGGATGTAGCAAAATTCTTGCTGTATCTGAGAGGTTTTAGCTGAGGGTTTCCCTTTGTTTTCCCTTCAGTTTGTATGGCTGGGATTCTGCCTGATTTCTAATCCATTGCTCCTTACTTGGGGCATATTTCTATAGGAAGAAATGCAAAACTTGATTTTGTATGCTACAAAGTAAAAGTAAAATGTGTCAACTTTTGTGTGTTATATTGGAAGATCCTTCTGTTACAATATGATCCTACTGTGTCTCTGGAAATAATTTGACATCCTGCTTTTTTCAACAAGAACTCTTCCATGTTGCAATTAGCCAAGAAATGCATCTTCCCAAGGAGTTACCAGCAAGAGCCTCAGGGGATCACTTGTTGCTTCATCATGGGGCAGAAAATTTGTTCTTCTCCCAGATGGTATCATGTTTAGATGGAACATCATGTGCTTTACAAAGCCATGTGTAGAAATCTGTGGAGTCCATTAAAAGTATTCAGAATTAACCTGTGAACCATGAATAGTTCTGTAGCTGACCCCCTCTGCTTTATCTGGACACTCAGAATTTTTGCACTCAAATTTTGGTTACATTAATGTGTGAGATGTTTTGAGATGTGGCTTGTTTTGACACTAAACTTACAAGGTTGGCAAAGGAGAATTTCTGTCTGTTTAAATCCAGTCTTGTCCTTACTGTGTCCCCCAGAGGCCACGAGTCTTTTGTGCTGTTGGATGTCACAAGGATTTTCATATTCCTTCTGTTTGGAAGTGTTCCTCAAAGGTAGTGTCAGGTGTTTTAGTACAGAGCCAGTCCTTCACCTCTGAGGTGTGATTTCATTTTGTAATTCCTTTTCAGTAAAGAACCTTCTGCCTTGGCAAAGATCTCTTTGGACAAAAATTGAAGTGTCAAGAGTGGTTTTGTCTGTTCTGGTAAAAGTTATTTTGTCATTCTGGTAAAAGCTGCCTTGGCAGCCTTTATTATATGCAGTGTCATGTCCACAAAGAATATGGTCTGGTGTAACAATTCAGCCACTTCTGTCCAATGTCCATGTCCCAGGGATGTGAAGCATCTTGTTTAGCAATGCCAAAAGCAACTGAGTGCTCTGGATAACGCTGGCAGTTCGCCTACATCCCATGCTGATGAGAAGCTGGGATTAAAAATCCTTTAATTCCAGTCTTCTGAAGGATGGTGGGAGGTGAAAACCTTTTGGACTGTATCTGGAACGGGAAGTACACGGGTACAGCACTGGTGGTGAGTATTTTTCTTGGCCCTCAAGAAGGGATGAGATGAAATTGCCCAATGCTACCTTCTCTTTAGCAGCTTTCATGTTGAGTGTTAGGAGTCCATGTGCATAAACAAAAATATTTACTCATGCAGGAAGAAAATCTGGTGATGAGGGAAGTAACTGCTGTTGGTTGCAGATCCTTTCTGGGGTTACACTTCTGAAGGATCAGAGACTGCCATGGCAATTCCTGTGCCTCAGGGATGTTTTCCCCCAGTGAGGAGGTTTGAGGCAAACTGGGGCTGAGCCAGAAAAAAAACAAACCACCCCTCCCCTTCACCAGGTTCGGAAAAAAACCCAAGGAAAGTGTGAAAAGTGCAAACTATTTACTTCAGTAAGCAGACAAGTTAAGGTACAACAGAAACAACAAAACCTGAGATATCCCCCAAGTCTGGTGATGTGAAGAGTCCTGTGATGTGGGAAGTCCTGTCGGTCTCTATGAGATTCCAGCAGACAGTCCCAGAAGAAACTCCTCGGGTGCACAGAGAGCAGCTAGAGCTGAGAGTCCTGATGCAGGCACTCCAGGGGAAACCAAGAGATGATGAGGAAGAACCCCCGGGGGCTGGGGAAGGGAATTGCAGGTCCTCTCTCCCTCTTCTAGTGGCTGGAGTGCAGCAAGAAATATGTCCAAGGAAAAAAAAAAGCGAAAAAGGAAAAAGAAAAAAGGGAAAAAATGAGGCTCTTCCAAAAGCTGGAGAAAAACCCACCAGAGCAGCCCCTCTCCAGCCCCACACAACCACGGCTGCCAGAGAGGTCCCACCAGCTCCCTGCCTCTGCTGCCACTGTGTGAGCTGCCCCCAGAAATTTTTTTTCCCTTCAAATGCCACTTCTCAGTTTTTGAATTTTTTTTTTCTCATCTTCTGGACAGAGAGAGAAAATGACCTTGGTGTTGCTAAGGACCGGCATCCACAAGCCAAAACACAAAGGTATGGAATATATACACACCACCCTAGGACACCCAGCCGCTTTCTCAGCACAGGGTAGACCTTGACAATGATCTTCCCTGGCTGCAGGGCCCTCTTGTGATCCTCGCCCTGCCTGCTGTGATGGAAGGAACCCAAAATTTCCTCCAGTGCTTGAACTCATGACAGACGGTGGTGTGTGGGAGTGACATGGGATGTGTTATCTGGCAGATGCTTCGGGCCTTTTTGTTCTTTTTCCTGCAAGTTCTCCTTTCCTATTCCATTTCATGTTTCCCTCACTGAGGCAGTTCCTGAGCTTCAGTTGTGAGGCCACGTGTGTGTCTGCAGATTGCTTTGAAGGAGTCTGAGGAAAGTGATCAGAGAAAGGAAACTTGCTGGAAGGTCTAAATCCTTCCTTTAGACATTTTCCAACGTGCCTTGCTTGGAAAACAGTGAGACACCCGCAAATCATTAAAAGGGAGTGAATACCACTGCTACAGCACTCCTCGCCCTGGTATTTGAACTATTCATTTTTAGTGGTTAAACCTGATGTCAGTTGCTTGTGGGGTTTTTTTTTTTCTGAACTTAAACTGAAGCCTGTATTTGTGCTTGACAAAAAGAGGATGGCTCAACGAGGGTGTAGTTTTATAGCAGAACTGGAAACTCTAAAGCCAGGGCAAGGGATATTTGTTGGCCATGTAAGTTCACCCCACACCGCACTAAAGCTTTCTGCAGTGGTTGTGCAACTCCCCTGCTTCTCTCCTGAGCCCTGGCAATCCAAGGAGCTTTTAAAAATGCAGGTTGGAAAGAAGTTGAAGCAATGATACCTTTCTTTTCCTCAGCATTTTAAACCAAAACTTGTATTTCCTATTCCCATTGCTGAGGTTTCACCGAAACACTTCAGCAACATTTTGTTGAACAGTGACATTTTTATCTGTCAGAGCAGGAGGAAATCCTCATCAGCTGCAGCCCATTACTACGCTTCAGAACAATCCTTACATTTTTAATAAAACTTTGAAAGCAAGCTTGCTCTATAAACAAAAAGTATCTGTAAACAAAAATGTTCCTTCCTTTAAAAAAAAAAAATCCTGATACAATAAAGTTGCTTTATCTTCAGGCAAATAAAACATTGCTGCCAATTTCAATATACTTCAAAATCTGCTTCAGCTTTCTTTGCTGAACTGTGTTGTATGAAGTCCTTTGATCTAAGAAGGAAAAGCCCTGCAGGCTGAGCTCTCACTGGTTGTCCCTGCTCCCATCAGTCCTGGAGATCTGTGGCTAAGACCAGGGTGGCTTGGAAGGGGGTAGCTCACAAATAAAATGAGCACAACATGATTTGTCGATAGTTGTAGCTGCAGAGGCTGGAAAGAAAAAGGGCTGGAGGGCTGAATGTCTGTTTCCAGCGGATTTGTACAGGTTATCATCCACTTCTGAACATCAGGCTTCTGGAAAACCCTGCAAGAACTCGATGTAAACGCTCTTCCACTCCTGAAGGGAGTCGTTGCTTGGAGATCCACATCAGCACTGTTTTACCCAGCCACCTGTGCATCCCCTTCTCTCAGACAGGTGAAGGTCACAGCAGGAATTCTGTGCAAGGAACCTCTCAGAGGGGAGCATGACTCTGGAAATCAAAGGCTCAGCTGAGGGTGAGGTTAGGGCAGCAGGGAGATGGAACTGTCCCTCCAGGTAGGGACCAAGTGCAAGTCCCACGTAATGCCTGACATTTGGCAAGTCTGTGAGGCAAAACCACCCCGTCCCACAGGGATGAACAACTAAAATCTATCAGAGTTCATCTCCAAACAGAGTTACTTCGGCTGTGAGTGCCTTGGAGGCTGGTCCGTAGCTGGAAGTAACCACTGATATGGACAAAGAACGTGTTGTGTGACCTGATGCTTTGTGTTCAAGAAAGCGCACAGCACCAGCAAGGTACTTCTTTTAATACTGTATTTTTTCCCCATTTTCCATTAGTAGAGATAATTTGCACATGGATGAGATGGGTGTTGTCATGTGCATCACCTGAACATCCAGGAGTGGCCACCCCTCATTTCCTAATCAGTACTTACAGCCCTGAGTTTCACCAACTTGCGGTGAGTTTATTAGAGCCAGTGGGATTGATGTCTGCTGGATATGGGAGTCAGGCACTGTTGGTTGTTTCATTCAGCTTTTAATTCAAGCAGTGCATTACAGCTGGGTGGGTGTACTAACCTCAGACAACCAGCAAGTGCAGGTAGAAGCAAATACGACGTGAACACAGTCATATTCTACTTCTGTGTAACAGGAAGACTTGAGCTGGAAAAGCTTTGTACATTTGCTCCCCTGTTTCAGATCTATTGCATGTACACCTACAAGCAGCATACAGTGTTTCTGTGTGTTGTCCATAGGGGTAATAAGAGTTTAATAGTCTTATCTGGAATGGAAATTTTGATTTTTGGATTGTCAGACTTAGATCTAGTAATAAATACATATACACACCCACACACACATAAAGGTATAACCCCCCCCAACAAACAACCCCTCCTCCCCAGCAATTCACAGGACATGTAAACCTCTTTCTAACACAAAGGAGACCCTCACCCTGTGTTGTATCTTTCCGTCATCCTTTGGCTTAAACTTCCCTTGTTCATGGGAAGAGAATGTGGGCCTGACCTCTCTCAACCCCTGTGGGAGAAGGGGACAACCTAAATCCTTCTTGCTGGGCGGAGAGCAGCACCTGTTGGCCCTTCTGAGTTTCCCATGCCTTGTGTTGAACAGGTAGCAGCTGCTGTTCATCCTTTCTGAAGTGCTGCTGGAGGAAGGCAGTTACGAAACACAATATCCAACGTGCAAACACAATTAAAGCATCCATTCTGGCATTCCATCTGTGCAGGTTTTCAGGCACGGAGCTTGATTCACTACCTTTGCAGCTGTGCTGAAACCCACCAGGGGTTTGTGCTTTTAAATAAGGATTGTGTTACTGTGTTTTCTCACCAGCATCTTGTCAAGACGGCAGCATCCAAAATAAATTCTAGTTTTCTGCAGTGCTGGTTGTTTTGGATTTCTCTTCCCTTTTATAACTGCAGTGCTTCCTCTGCTTTCTAATATTCGAAGCTCAGGAAAGGCAGGATGCGACATACCAGTTATATTCAACTAGAATATGCTAATTCTGACTGCTATATAACATTACTCTGATTTTCCTCCCCCTGTTTCCTGGTCTGTGAAAGGATTCTTATTACCTGTCTGCATTTAGGTTTACCTAAAGCAATAACTCATCATCTCATCTAAGGCAAACAGTATTCAGCAAATAAATCAGTCATCAGAAAGTGAAAGCTTCTTATCTTCAAGGAAATAAATAGTGATTGTTTTAATTAGTTGTTGTCTTTAAGATTTGCATGTTCAGCATTCCTGGAATACATTACCAAGAAATGCTGTTTTGCAAACAAGGCAAAACTCTTTTGTGTCAGGCAACTTCTAGGAAGAGGAGTGAAAACCAACTGGTACTTCTCAGTTTTCCTGAAATCTCCTATGAGAGTTTCTTTAGAGATAAAAGTGGTTTTCATCTGCTTGTTTTAATATAGAGATAGAGGGACTTCAATCATTATGTCATAAGGTTGAATTTTAATCTTTTTCCTTCCCTTGCCACTGCCTTAATTAAAAAAAACACAACAAAACCCCCCTCCAAAACCCCCAAAATGACGGAACAGCAGCTGTAGATCCCCGTAACACTCACATCACTCAGTCAGGTGGGGCAGCTCCATTTGGATGTGTCAAATCAGCAGCATGGAAAAGCCACTGCTGCATTTTTTTTCCCTGTAAATAAGCACTGGGTGTAGTTAGGAAGACACTGAAAATTCATTGAATAAATCAAAAAGTAAGAGTTGTTTTCACCCTATCTCCTTTTATTTATGCTTGCTGGGAAACCCAGCAGTATTATCTAGATAGCAGGGAAATCCACGTAGGAATTAATGGCAGCTGATGTAATTAGGAGGTTCTCAGTTCACTTCTTGCCCTGTGGCCTCACGTGGGGCTTCACTGGCACCACCCAGGCAATTCCCTGTGTTGCTCCTGGCCTGCCTTGTGCCACCCTGCCCTGGCACCTGCCTTTCCCCATGTGGGAAGGCATCCCTTTCTGGGAAGGCATGGCACAGAGAGAACTGCTCTCCTCACACACTGGGTGAAGAGTCTTTCTGCTGAGAAGGAACATCCTGCGCCTGCTGAGGGATGCAGGACTGGTCCCTGAGATGAGTGAGCCATCCAGGCTCCAGCATTTCCAGCTCTGGAATAGGCAAATGTTCCTTCCTTTACCCAGTTCCCCTTGGTATGTGTCCCCTGTGCTTTGGCACAGAGCCTGGTGCTCCTGCGATGGTCTGGCTTCTGACACCTTGTGTCGCACTGGCAGAAGTGACAAGTGTCAGACTCTCTCTGTAGATGTCACGGACGTAACTGCTCCACAGTTCAGTAACAATAAAGAGAGAAGCGGCTCTCCAGGAGCTACAGTCACCTCCCCATCTCCACACTCATCCTTCACCCCTCCATGAGAGATGCTGCCTCTTTTCCTCACAGGCACGGTCAGGCCCACGTGCCTCGTGCACATGGTTTGATATACAGAAAAAAGTCTTTATTATGAGGGTGGTGAGGCCCTGAAACAGGTTGCCCTGAGAAGCTATGGATGTGCCATGTCTGGAAGTGTCCAAGGCCAGTTTGGATGGGGCTCTGAGCAACCTGGGATAGTGGAAGGGGTCCCTACCCAGTGCCCTTGCGGATCAGCTTCCCTCTCTAACAGCAGGTCTGTGGGAGTGAGCCTGGCAAAGGCAAACACACAGAGTCGTGCTGA